>JAVLUZ010000433.1:0-111280 GCA_036768485.1 Mermis nigrescens
CTTGACGATAATGACATTGAAAAGTTTTCATAAAAAAATTAAATGATATTTCACGCAATAGTCAAAACTTGACAGTTTCGGACTAAAAGATCGCAAGGAAACACTCAAAGTAAGGCATCTTCTCAGATTTATCTGAAAATGAAAAATTCTGGGAGCATAAACTTTTTGCGGAGGTGAAAAACTTTTTTGTAGGGAGCGAAATCCCTTTCAAGCGCCCCTCTTTCCCCAGATCATGTATGTCTGCAAATGTGAGCATAAGTGAGCGCGATTGGCGGCGTTTAAACTCGCACCATTAAACTTTAGCCTGCTTATTGTTTAGGGCGACTG
The DNA here is from genome assembly GCA_036768485.1 of Mermis nigrescens. Classification (NCBI taxonomy): domain Eukaryota; kingdom Metazoa; phylum Nematoda; class Enoplea; order Mermithida; family Mermithidae; genus Mermis; species Mermis nigrescens. Next base: position 328 of record JAVLUZ010000433.1, read on the forward strand.
TATTTAACATGTGTTTTTCTTCCAATATTCTTCTTTACACTCATGCGCGTAATAAGTCGTATTTTGTTTTCAAAAGCTGTTGCCATTTGAAGCCAGTTAAGTAACTATTTTGCACCGAGCCCGCGGCGCCACTGCCGTCTTACTTTACACACAAGGTTTTGTGGTGTAAAGTTCCCCGTTCTAATCTATTTTTCGTGATTTTTCTTCTAGATTTCGCAAATTCCTACTTTTTATGGGTTCGCCGCCGAACGCAGTTCGCGACGCCAAAGTGAACGGCGTGTGTAAAACGGTGGCCGAATTCGCGTTGGAATACAGAACGTGCCGCGAAAAAATGTTGCAACAAAAGAAGCGAATGCAAGAGAAACGCGAAACGCAATAAGACTCGCGGCAAATTGATGCCTTTTCGAAGCGAAGCAAGAGTGGTCGCGCGTCGCCAATCATCAGGTTCGTACGGTAGCGTAAACTGGCGATAGGATACTGTATGTATGTGGTGTAAAGTAACGATGAATAGCGTAGTGTAAACTATTTGTTTGTTCAACAATGCTGATGTAAAGTGACGACGAATAGCTTAGTGTAAACTATTTGTTTTCTAACAATGCTGATGTAAAGTGACGATGAATAGCGTAGTGTAAACTATTTGTTTGTTTAATAATGCTGATGTAAAGTGACGATGAATAGCTTAGTGTAAACTATTTGTTTGTTTAACAATGCTGATGTAAAGTGACGATGAATAGCTTAGTGTAAACTATTTGTTTTCTTAACAATGCTGATATAAAGTAGAGTAAAGGCGTTGCGATTCTGAACCATCGGGCGCTTTAATAATATTGAGAGGATCGGTGTAAGTTGATCACAAAATGAAAATTGTACATTGCTTTTGGAACGTCGTTAAATAATAGCTTTTACAGTGGGTATCGTGAACTAATAATAGGATTTAGTATAAACCAAATGTTTGGTTTACAATACTTACTAACGTAAAATAATGTAGCGGTGTAGGAATTCAGAGTCTTTATACGCTATAATATTGAAGGAATCAGTTTAAAGCGGTCAAATTGAAAATTGCAAGCTGCTTCCGGAGCGTCATCAAATAGCGGGTTAAATAGCAGTGTAAACTAATGATAGGATGATTTATTGATTTATAGGGGCAAGCCCAGAAATTTAATGCGAAGTAAAATAATAGAGCATCAATAGTGGAAGAAAATTCGATCCGATGCTGAAGCGAAAAGTGTAAAGCGTGTAAAAGAAAAATAAATGCACCCTTCTGTTAAGTAATTTATAATTAATTTAAAAGAATAACTTGAACTTTACTCATGAAATAATAGCGATGTTAAAAGCTTATGTATGAGATGCAAGTGTAAACTACTGTTTCAGCTTACTGAACTAATGTAAACAGACGCACCAGCGTGAAAAACCGTAAACATAACGCGCTTAGTGTTGGGCAAAACGGTGTAAACTGGCGAAAGGACATAAAATACAGAGAACTATCTTTCGAGTTATTCGATATCAGGAGATATACACCAATCATGGTTGTATTTAAATTGTGCACAAGCAGATAATTAAATAGTACGATTTATCCTGGTGACGCAGAAAATGTAAACTTTTTGCAAAGTCGTATATACGAAGGGGTTGGCCTAAAAAAGTTTATCAAGGCTATTATATACGCCTGCTATTGTGAGCTGTTTGAAACTACACTAATACAATTCATTTGACTACTTGATGCAACCTGTATTTGTGAACATCTATAATAAGTATAGGCTGCTGCTTGCTTTACAAGGTTTATGCTGCTTGCAGTCATTCACCCCGAGTTACTATAAGAAAAGTGTAAAGTAAACCAAGTTGGCAAATATTCGAGGCCAACTGCAATCCTTCGTGTCTTTTTTCCATCTAGCCATATGGATACTTGTGGCCGAGCCCATAATACATGGGCATTCCTGGTGTAAACAACGCGTCTTGAAATCGAGTAAACTTGGTTCAAGTACTATGTATAACATTTTAATGCTTGCTTTAGCCACTATTCTTTGAGATTGAAACGTCGAATTATTCTTTATTTAAAAGAAAATCGTTTTTCGTTAGAATTTTCGGATCGACGGATAAGTGAAAATTTTGACAGATTTGGCCCCTTTTGATTTGTGCTTTATATTTTGATACTCTTAGCTAAGTTGTCTAATGTATTCAATTTAATTTACGCCGTGCATGTAACGGCTGGAAATTCAAGGTGGGATTCCGCGGCCGTTTGGGGGCAGGACCTCCAATTTTTGGCCAACAAACGCCTGAAAAAGGCCAAAAAATTCGATTTTTCCCAACAATCGGGGCTTGAAAATTTTCAGGCTCTGGGGGGATAGAGGGGACGACCGCTTTTGGGTGGGGGCCAGTTCCTCCTGTTACGTATATGTATGGTTTACACGATAAATGCGCAAAATTAGGTTTTCGTTGAAAATGAAAAGATTTTTCTAAAGTACTTTTTTGCTCAAAAACGATGGGTACACGTCAAAAACGCCATTTTAAGCGTTTGTCTCGGGATCCTCTTTTCCCTACAAGATGAAAATTTCCAAAAAGTTTGTAAGCTTGATATGTACATAAAATATGGTCAAGAATGGTTGCACGACGCGAAGCATTGCGGAAACTGGCCCTTCCGAGGTGTTAACTTTTTTACGAAGGGGGCTTGAAAAATGCCTAACGTATTTTATGGGTTACACCGTTTTTTCGCATCGTCGGACTTGTTGGTACTATTATTCCATCTTTTGTACATATGAAAAGAATTTTGGAAAAATTCTAAAAAATTAAACAATTAAAAATGAGAAAACATTTCCGTTCAAAGAAACTTATCGATCAAAACTCGTATTTATAATTTAAGAACGGCGACGATTGCAACAGATTTGGCTTCTATTCGCCCATCAACTCACAGTGGCAATGGGGAAGATACGAGTGAGTTGAATAAATAACCAAACATAATCAATCGTTAGCTAATAAGCCAAATAGGCTGTTGCAACTATTAGTGTAATTGATGAATAATAATCGTGATTAATGTCGTAAAATACGGTTAGTAATCAGGCACGTATCTCTGGGGGGAATGGAGGGATTCGGAACTTCCCTCCCCCAAATTTAGAAAAATCGGACAAATAGGACTGTTTAACCGTTATTTTGTGCTATTTTTGGCCTTTTTGGGCTTAGTCCCCCAAAACTTTGTGTTGTCCCCCCCGAATATAGGACGGCCAGCTACGTGCCTGTTAGTAATTATAGGAATAATAAACAGTAGCGATCAGACCCCCTTCATTTTTTGACCTTTGAAAATTTTTTCGACCCCAGAAATTTTTTCACCCTCCCCAGAATTTCGGTGCTGCCCACCTATGGAGATTAGGCGTTCTCGTGACACTGGTGGACTGGCAGGTCTTTTGGGGTTAGGCTTCCTAAAGTTAGAAATTTTCTAACCCCTCCCCATTTTCTGCAAAATTTCGATTATAGCCATTTTTAGACGCTTTTCTGCTATTTTTGGTCGCAAATTAAATTTATCCACCAGATACAAATGGTTCACTCTACTCCGGCCTCTCGTGGGCATGAGAAGCAGGGGTCTGCTGGCCCCAAAATCGTAAAAACCCTCCTGCCGTAATTCATAGACCACTTAGGATTGAATTTTTGGTTATACTTTTGGCAGATTTCGCTTCATAAGACCATCCTGAATTTGATTGCTGCCAATCGTAATTGGGCAGCAAGAAAATTCTGGGGGTCAGGATGGGTAACATCGCCAAAAGTTTTACTACAAGATAGAGTTCTGCGGGTTTACAGCACACGTGGGCGGGGGTATGCACATCCAGAAGTTCGTATACCCCAAACCGAAATACCCCCAGAATTCAATTTAAGTTTTTTCGCGAAGTTTTGATGCTAATGAATAGTATTCGATGAGAAACCTTTAAAAATGCTGTTTTTATTGCCATACTACCATTTTTAAGACTATTTTTTGACCTTTGAGAAATCTTGCACATCACCCCTCCCCTAGAATTTTGGTGCTCTTTACCTATGGTCTTGAGTAATCTGGGGGAATACAAACCATAGGTGCACAGCATGACTGATCTGGGGGGTCAGCCAGTCTGGGGGCAGTCGAAAATTGAGCTTTTTTGGGCCAAAGTCACCTCAAAAACTGGTATCAGCGCTAAAATAACGTTATAACCACGTTATTACACAGTTGTCGGTCAATTTGAACTTTTTCTGAGGAATCCCCCCACGTGCATGTCTGATACAAAGCCCCCAACCCCTCATGTCACATAGTGCTGCCAATGTATGTCCTCACTCAAAATTTTGAGCTGTCATGTACGTGTCTGCCATCAGAGGGGAACAGCCGAATTCTGGGGGTTCGACGGGGCGGAATCGCCGAAATAGCACCAAAAATTCAATTCTGGTCTTCTATCAATTTAGGAGATGGGGCCGCCGAACTCTCGAAGGCTTCATGACCATACGTGGGCAGCTATAAATTTCTGGAGTCCGATGGGGCCAAGTTGCTAAAAATAGCACCAAAAATTTAATTCTAGGAGTCTATTGATTCTTGTGGGGTCCACGGGATTCTGGAAGACCCAGACTCCCTCCCCTTCCCATCCAGACCCCCATGCCCATGTGTGCGCTAGACTCCCAAACTCTTACGCCTATATATGTATGATGCCTATGGGCATATGAAACGCATTGGCGTCTATTCGCTGCAATACAGGACGGCTTAGTACGAATACGATTGCTAAGCGGCAGTCGCCTCAGCGATGCGATATTTCGCGCGACACCAAAAATCACGTGCGAAATGGCGTGCGGCCGACGCCGTTCGTCGCCGACGACGACGTCGCGTCGACTTGCAGCGCCGCCGCCGACGACGACGCATTGCTCGACGATTTGGCGCGCGCGGCGTCGCGCGTCGTCGGATCGTCGAGCGATTTTTTAGCGACGCGCGAGCGACGTCGCGCGCGAATCTTGAATCGTAAGTCGGCGCGACGGACGCGCACTTTTAACCAAAGCGATTTGGTCGACGCGACGTCGACCGATAACGATTGACATCGTTTGTGCAAAAATGATTATCTGATATTCGTTTGACTCGTTCTTTTAGCGGATTCTCGTTTTTAGCTGTTTGCACTGTAGTTTACACTACTAGTTTTTGATATTGCGTAGGTACTTACATTGTTTAAGTAGTAATTTAGTGATCTGGGCTTATGTCATAGGACTACTTAGTTTAGTCGTCTTATGTAAACAGTCGCTTGTGAAATCAAGCTGTGGGCCTTGGCGGGAAGAATCGTTTTTTTTTGTGTAAAGAATTATTAACTTTACATCACTATCGGCCTAAAGTGTAACTGCCTGCCTGCCGATTCATATTTTTCGAAGTTCGTTAAAAAATAAATTTACGCTATAGTCTGTTTCGCGGAACCTTGTGCGTGGATCATAATTCTTGAGTTGATGTAAATCGATTGCAAAAGCGTTTTAAACTGAAGCAGCGATCACGATACTGCGCATTGCAATTGATAAGCATATGAAGTTTCGCTATGCGAGATTGTATTACGTTAGGCTTCCTAGAAATCACTTTTGTAGCTGCTCGCTAGATCGCTAAAAGTTGATTTCCATGCACAAGGTTTCGTGAAATGGACTATACGTGTTGTATGAGAAGCTGATCAAGCTTAGAGCACTTCATCGTCGTTGTAAAGTGTAGGAAAAAGTGGTGGTTTGCAGTAATAATTAACACATCAATAGAGGAAGAACGGCGTTTAGACTGAAGTTAGAAATCAAGTAGCCTGTATTGAAGTTAGAAGCTTTACGCCAATGCAATAAAAATGGCCAAGGAATTGTCTTACGAACAGGATGCTCGTTTGCTATGTAAAGTGTAAAATAGGATAAGCCATTTTAAAAGGATTTCATGATGTAAAGTGTAAACATAACCTTTTAAAATTTATTTGATTTACACTTATCAGCTTAGCAACATTTAACGACCGATCGGTATATCCGCTCAAACCGTTTTAGGATTATTTATAATTTTAAGGCCTGGATCTTGATTTTAAAAAGACGATTTCGTCTGCTCGTGCCCGAAAAATAGCTAAGAATCACCGCCATGTATTCAGAGCTTCATATAACACGTTTTTGAGTTTTGTTTTGAATGATAACATTTGTCGATTCGTGTGATTTTGTTTGATCGCTTATTGATTTTCGAGTGTGATCTGATTGTTTTTGTTTTTGACGTGTCAGTCAAAATAATACTCATTCTATGAATCGTTCAATGCTTTCTTGTGACTTTCGTGTTTCGAACAAATTGATGAGTCATCGATGATTTGAATCATCGCCACACATGCATAGCACGGGAACTGAAACCATAGATAGGCAATAGCAGGCTAATTTTGGGGATCCGATCGCGCAAAATCGATATAAATTGAATTCTGGCAGGTCTGTCGATTTTTTGGGATTCCGCCAGATTCCTAAGGAATGTAGTCCAGCAGACCAGGAAAATTTTCTGGAGAGAACGAAGCAAAATGCACGCCAAAAATGGGTTAAAATCGAAGATTTTCTTTAAAATGGCATTAAATTGACCAGAGCCAGTGCAATGTGCAGGTTTATGCTATTTTAGCATGTATATTAATTTTTTTGGGTCATTTTGGCTTAAAGATGCCCAATTTTTGCCCCTCAGAGATCGGCCGTGCTGTGCGTATGGTCCAGCCTACACGCATGCATGGCAGGAACTAAAAATTCTTTTCTATAGTGCTTTTTTGCGTTTAAAGACGATGGTATGCGTCAAAAAGCCCTTTTTTAAGCGTTTCTGACGATGCTCTTTCTAAAAAATAAAAATGTGAAAAAATTCGAAATGATTTCTAGAAAATGCATGGCGTTGACGATTTTGAGACAAAAAGATCGCTAGAAACGGTTAACACAACGCCTTTTCTGCAATTTTTTAAAATTGAAATTATGGGAGGGTTAAAATCGCCCAAACCCCACGAACATGTTTGGTCATCGATGATTCATATTTTAATAATTTACCGATTTTTTTCTTCAAAATATCCGAGTCTTTCACTTCCAGTTTCTAATATTTCTGTTGGACTCTTATCGCTTTTTAGGCGCTACATCGCGTTTTATGCTTTTATACGCGTTTACGTCATATCGCAACCCTATACGTCATATCTTTTACAACGTGTTTTTTACAATTTTGTTCGCCTAAAATTTAAAACGCTTTTTCAATGCTTTCCTATTAAATACCTTGGTATATGAATTAAAGTTAGCGAGTTTAAACGAATTGCTCGTTCATATTATAGTCGTTAACGTACATAGGCAGCAACCAGTGGCGGATCCAGGATTTTCCTTAGTGGCGGATCCAGGATTTTCCTCAGGGGGGCGGTACCCCTAAGGGGAGTGGAACTCTGACTTGGGCGGAAAAATTAGCCGTTCTAACCCGAAAATCGCTCAAAAATCCTTAATTTTGCGCACTATTTTGGGCCAATGGGGGGTGCGGCAGCCCCATCCCGCCCCCTAAATCCGCCCCTGGCAGCAACCAAATTCTCGGGAGTCTGATGGGGCTAAATTGCCCAAAATAGCAAAAATTCAATTTTGTGGGTGTATCGAATTTTGCGGGGATCCGTTGGATTCTATTATTATTTCGTGCTTAATTTGTTTTAACAAACAGGTAAGACTGAACGAGGAATGATTGTGAAAAGTTAAAACCACGTAGGGGCTAAATAAACTGTATGTAGTATGTACTATAGTCTCTTTCAAAAATCTTGAGACATTTTTTACAGTATGGTGATACGGAAGGAAGTGAAAATTGAGCCAATCAGCTTAGGGCCTTCATCCGATTGGCTATAGCCTATTGTACGTTATTTGGCTCTATATCTAGAGCTTTGTCAGCCTGGCTCTGAGGATCTGCGAGAGCTTGACCATCAGCTTCGCGCAAGAAAAATTCTTATCACCAAACGTGGGCAGTTAGAATATTCTGGGGGTGCAAGATTTTTCAAAGGTCAAAAAATGGCCTTAAAAATGATGGTATGGCGAAAAACACCATTTTTCAACGTTTCTCATCGAGCACTATCCATCGGCATCAAAAATTGCGAAAAAAACGAAAAATTTCAAAAATTGAATTCTGGGGGAGGGTATTTCGGTTCCTCAGGGTTGCCTTCCCCCCACGCCCAGGTGTGCTTATCACGCGCTGAATAGAACTCCGTATTTCGTGCTGTGAAGCGAGTAGTAGACCATTTGGGGAAGCTTCGGCAAAAGTCTAAAATATTACTCAGCTTGTTGTATGTACTATTAGGAAATCAGTTGATGCGAGAGGCGGGCACTAATAAACTTCTCTTGGCTGATTTGTTAATACTTTCAAATTACCATACTGCAAAGTCTTAAGAATTTGAAACAGACTATATGCATGATAATTGGCGTGAAAAAAGTATCGATGTCATTTAAAGGGTTAAAATTACTATTCTGTTCGAAAACGTCGTTGTACTCCTTAAAAGTCCGAAACAAGACGATTTACTGTAATTAGGCAATTCGGCTCAGCGAGGGTGAGTGGCTGGAATTCTTATATTTTGAATGCACTAATCCGTCCATATAAATCTAATTTAGGCTTTTAATCAGTGCTGGGACATCATACTACACTAAGTGCACTAGATAAAAAGGTGTCGGCTGGAATCGAACCCGGGTTTGTTCCAGGTTAAGCGGACGTTTTACCATTGAGCTACGCGGGAGTTCGCGGCGTTTCTTTGACATCTTAGTCTATTGTGTTTAAAGTGTCAACTTAGAATAAGCTGAATGCGCGATTTTATCTGTAAGTTGATTGATCTGCTGGAAGAACGAGAATAAATTATGCCGCAAAAATGTAATTGAAAAACCCTGTGGCTACAGTGAGACCTAGAAACCTACAGTAAATAAGAAAGAAAAGGTTACTGTAGCCTCCGAAAACATTTAGGTACTGGAAAAGCTCTCGGATAAACGAAACAGACCATAGATACCTTTGCACATATATGTTGTAAACAAATCGTTATTTCATTTCATGTTGGTAAGATACATATACATAGCAGGTAGATAGTTTGCAAATCCATCGCCTTAAGTCTAATATATTTCATTGAACTAAAATGTTCTACTGTACAATTAGTATGCAACATCGAAACAAACGATATCGCAGCACATGCAAAATATGTAGGCGGACACATAAATAGTAAAATTGACCGGAACAGAATGAAAGGCACCAATGGGTAAGCGTTCATTTGGATTCAATCGCAAGTAAGTTACTTATTCGACTTTTTTGACTTGGAGACAGGTGTCTTAATACTCGTGATTGTAGGATTCGACTTTCCGGAAATCGATCGTGTGCTAGGCGGCTTGGTCTGTTTGGGCACTTTGTCGATCTTTGACGGAGATTTGATGAAATTAGGGCTGGATTTCGCAGATTTCTCGCGATTCGGTAATGAAGGCCCGGCGCCTTTTAGGTCACCACCACCTTTTTTTAACGCAGTCCGTTGCGGTTTAGCACCCTCCGTACTGCGCTCGCGAAATTTTATCTAATGCACAAATGTACTGATGTACACGGGCAGTCTGGGTGGTATAAAACTGGCAAAAATAAAAAAACATGCCAAACATTCAATTCTTGGGCTATCGATTTGGGATCTACCGGATTCTCAGGGATCTAACCACACCTGGGCGTGCAGGGTATGCACCCCCCAGAAACCAAAATACCCCCAGAATTCAATTTTTGAAAATTTTTTTCCGCAATTTTTTGATGCCAGTAGATAGTGCTCGGTAAGAAACGTTGAAAAATTGTGTTTTTTCGCCATACTGCCATTTTAGGCCATTTTTTGACCTTTGAAAAATCTTGACCTCCACCCCCAGAACTTTGGTGCTGCCCACCTATGGGTCTAACCCTCGAACGCTTCACGCTCACTTATAACCATAGGTGGGCAGCACCAAAATTCTGGGGGGTGAAAAAATTTCTGGAGGGGGTGAAAAAATTTTTAAAGGTCAAAAAATGGTCTTAAAAGTAGTCGTATGGCGAAAAAAACACCATTTTTCGACGTTTCTCATCGAGCACTATCCAATGGCATCAAAAAATTGCTAAAAAAGCAAAAAATAATTTTCTGGGGGGGGATATTTTGATTTCTGGGGGGGTATTTCAACTTCTGGGGGTGCATACCCCCCAAACCCTCCACGCCCATGTGTGCTTATAACTCGTAGGTGTACCACGTTACTCACTCGAAAGTATGTAGGATAAAAATCACTGATATGTACACATCTACACACGTTATTTTCCCACCATTTTACATTCCTGATGGCATAACGTCAAAAGATAATATTATGTAACTTTTCTTGTCCCGAATTCGCAGAAAACCAGCCCACGCTGACGTTTTGTCGTCAGATTCCCATTAGCAGAACCCAATTATTGGATTTGCTTCTCGATCTCATTGCTAATATATCCTCGTAGTACATTTATGTTTAAAAAATATCCCAACTATAAAATATCTATAATCTATCTAAAAATCTAATTTATTTATATTCTATGTATAATCTATCTAATCTATCTAATCTAGAATCTATAATCTACATATAAAAAATCTATTAAAAATACAAAAAAATAAAACACATCCTTCAACAAGGGAAAGCCGCAGCAAATTGAGAAAAATAGAAAAAGAACAAAATTTCTTAGTTTATATTCGATGCATGCATGGCGTGGAGGACGCATGCTTAGATTCCGCCTCTATGATGCTCATGGGGAGTTTGGTTAACCCGAAAAAGTATGCAAGGGCTCTAATTTTTGGCTGGGGTAATGGCCATCTTTTGTCATGAAAAGCAAGCGGGCCAAAAACGACTTGAAAAATCAAGTTTTTGTTCATAGATCGGAATTAGCTCTTAAAACCGATGCAAATTCAAAAAAATATCAGAAGTGCTTGAAAGTGGCTAAAAACTGTACATTAGCATACTTTACTTATTTTAGCATTTAACAAGTTTCTGACGCCGTTTCGGCCCAAAAAAGCTCACTATTTGACCTCCCGGATCGGCTAACCCCATAGATTGACCTCGATGTGCGAGGTGCTGAAGTATGTTTAATCGAGGTGCACAACGATGGGATCATTGATTACCCCAGATCATACCTGCATACCTGGGCGTGGGGAGTTGGGTGTATGCACCCCAGAAAACAAAATACCCCCAAGAATTCTATTTTTAATTTTTTTTGTTTTTTCCGCACTTTTTGATGCCTATGGATAGTGCTCGATGAGAAACGTTGAAAGATGGTGTTTTCCCGCCATACCACCATTTTTGAGGTTGTTTTTTACCTTTGAAAAAATCTTGCACCCCCTCAGAGCTTTGGTGCCGCCCACCTATGCCCTAGATGTGGAAACTTTTCACATTATAGGTACATTGTGTATAGGTAACACAACTGAGTTCCAGACACACACGTGAGATGAAACGGAGGTGCAATTACATTGTTAATAAAAGGACAGTATTTAGGTACCTATACGTTATTAATACTAATACGAAAGGTACATATGGAATTTCCAAATTTGCATGCAGCGTTTAGCTGTACCTCATACTGCGGTGCAGCAGTCGCAATCAAACATGGGCAGCGATCAAATTCGGTGTGTCTGGATGGGGTAAAACTAGCAAAATCCCAAAGGACATGCGGGGGTTTATCGATTTTTGGGGGTCCTCCGGATTCTGGGTGGTACAAATAACCCCCTTCCAAACCCTTAAGCCCATGCGTGGTCGCAATAATTCGTTGAGTTGGAAAGAGCGCATGTTAATGGCACTTTCGAAATTTGATCAAAATTAGAGACAAATATTTCGAGCAAAATTATGCCATTAAAATTATGCCCGACATCAGACACAGATAAAATATTTTCATTAAATGAAATATCTAATAGTAACGCTTAATGAGCGCCCAAATATACTCACGGCTGACTTTTTTACCTATGAAATCTTGACAAGCAGCGGGTGATTGCTTAAAAGATTCCTGAAATCTTATTATTTTTCATATTGATGCTTTTATTATTGCTCGATTTCATAAGCAAATGGTATTGCTTGCAAGCAATCTTGTAAGATATCGAATTCTTAGAAGATAGCTTGTACCATCTTGCATAGTTGCATATCTTTGCATTTTGCTTATATGCATTCACAAGCAAGGCAAGAAAAATGACAAGCATTTTTGTAAGATTTGACAAGTAAAAAGCCATCTTATAAGAAAATTAGCTGCTAGTTGCGTGAGCATGAATAAGCAAATTTATAGGTCTTTGTACGCATTATTGCAAGATGGATTGTTTTGCTGCTTCCTGCTTGTAATCACTGACAAGCAGACAAGCAAGATAAGATTTAATGTACATATAGTTACGAGATTTCGTGTGTGGTCATCATTTTGGTCGGGCCATATGATAATCCTGATCCAAACTGATGATCATGTGCAGTAAAATTTAGTCAGATTGCCAAAAGGTAGGGTTGTTAATCGTTATAATAACATTAGTTGCTGGATTTAGAAGCATTCTTCTTGAAATTTTGGCGGAATAGTTTTCACAGTGAATGAATGTTTTGATTTTTACCGTCGAAGCGAAAAATTAGAAACAATGTTAAATTTGTTTTTTGACCTTAATATTGATGCTTGTGGATTTTATACTGCATTTTTAGCTTTGGCACAAAATTCTTAACCAGAATGTGTAAAGAATACAAAAATTTATCAAGAAGGTTATGCTGGAAGATACCTTTAAAAAATTAACGATATTGAAATAACGTTAACGCTTCCTAAGGCGGTTAGGGGAGAGCATTGGTTAGCTATGTGAATACAGTCTGTTTCACTTAACTTTGCGGTTTTCTTTTGAATTTAATCCGCATGAATCAGGCTACAGCAGTGGCGAACGTCCTCACTGTTAAATATCACAACTACGGCGTTAGTTCTAGGCTTTTTTGCAGGCACTTTAAACTTTTGAAAAAACCTTAAAGTTAAATGAAACAGACTACAAACGTTCAGGCACAAGTCTTTTGAATTCTGCACTTAGTTGTACTACGCATCTCCAATCTGCCAAAGCAACTCAGTTAGTGTGCAGCGCTGGGGGCCCATGCCAGGCTCATAGCAAGAGGTAGTCTTGTAAAAGATGTCTTTATCTTTATCTTTTTAGCAAGATAAAGATAAAGATAAAGATATCTTTATCTTTAACGATTTTTGTATCTTTATCTTTATCTTTTTGGAAAAATCACAGGCTATCTTTATCTTTATCTTTTTGACAGGAATTTATCTTGCAAAAAAGATAAAGTATGTACATAAGTTAGCATGTAGTCCAAAATGCAGGTTTGACGTGAAATTTATTTAGACGCATTCAAGTTTTACTGTAATAGAAGAAAATAAAAGAAAAACAAACGATTGTTTAAAGCTATGGCATGCGGCCCAAGCTAATGCCCTGTATATCAACCTAAGTAAGCAAGACTGATACCGATCTGAGCGGGAGTACTACTACTAGCACCCACGTTCATCTAAGTCCAAGCCCAGGAAAAATAAAGAAGTTTGAAATAATCAATAACTGTTGCGACTGTACTCCGCACAGGCGCATAGAGCAGGGTTTTGATGCTTGTGAAAAGAAAGAAGTGACTTGCTGTCTGTCAGTAGTAGTAGTACATGGGTCAGTCAGATACCGCGGGTTAAGCCCCAAACCTACATTTATGTGTGCTTAATGCCTATCACCTCTTTGATCTCAGGTGTAAAAATTAGGGCATTCAGTTGGCTGCTTTACATCACCCACTCTCGTTTATTGCACTTCACAAACATCATTCACCTGGGTCCAGGCGACCATATTTACATATGTACACTTTATCTTTATCTTTATCTTTATCTTTATCTTTTGGTTCCTTTATCTTGCAAATTATCTTTATCTTTATCTTTCTTAATTTTTTATCTTTATCTTTATCTTTATCTTTATCTTTTAGATTTAAAATTTCAACTTTATCTTTATCTTTTATCTTGCAAAAAATCCTTATCTTTTACAACACTAGCAAGAGGGTTGGGTAAACAATGTTATGTAATGTATAGTACATTTACCATACCTACTATTTCTCACAAGCATACATGGACAAATCGCGCAACTTCATTCAACCCAGTCAATGGGAACCGGGTCGGTATCAATGGGAAGAGCTGCCGGTATCAATGGAAAATTTAGAAATTCGGAACAAATCGAAGAAAAATGATGGAAATTTACAAAAAGGACTCTAAAATCAGTCAATCAACTAGAAAATAGAATATGAATCCAGGTAAATACGTGAAAACCATTTGAAAATCAGCTAATCAATCAATGACTAACCAACCAATAATCAGTCAAACAATCAATAATCAACCCATTAAACACTAAGCAACCAATCAACCAACCAAACAACCATTTAGTACAAGGATAACCAACCAAATAATTGGGCAGCCGGTATCAATGGGAAGACCGGCCTTTGTCCATGTATGCTCACAAGAAAAGCTAAACTTTTATACATGATGCTCAGAGTTCTGCAGACCAAAATTCTCACAATAAATGATACCGACCTTACATCATGTTCATATAAATACTATTACATAGGCCTCAATTCTTACAAGAAACGCGCAAGCAGACTAAAAATCGTACAAGAAATATGATTAGACAATTAAACGCTTATAAGTTTAAGTAAGCGAACCAAAATCTTGCAAGACGTTTATTGAAAAACTTATTGGCATGCATAGCCAATCTTCAGCATTCTACAGTTTGGGTGACTTACGAGAAAACCGAATAAACCGTGCTAGAATCAATGCAGTTTTTGGTCTGGAATTCAAATTTTCACGTCAGAAATGGCCTCTTATGAATACAAACAATAAGTGAATATTGTTTGTATTTAAAAAAATAAAAAAATAAACACAAACAATAAAACAAGCAATAAGCTTTTGATTGTATGCCTCTTAACAAACGAAGAAAGTTTAGCCTAGAATTTTGATTTTGAAAAAATTAACACAATAAACTGAGTTATATAGTGTATAAAAATCCAGAGAAAATTGGATACATCAGCACACAATGTCTTTTGTTTATCTAGATGCATCTGATGTGTATTTTAAAGCCGTAAGGGACACTACATAGACAAGGTTTAGAATTAATTTAAAATAAAGGCACTTAAATCATTGTGTACAACTAAGTGATATAATGGAGTCGAATTTTGGTAATTTTCTTGAAAATCTTATACTTGCTTTTAAGTAGTCCTTTTTGTTATAAAACCCGTGAGTATTATATTTCATGTTCACATTAATCGAGTTAATCCAAAATACCATCGTCTTAGTCAAGTAATAAATTTGCGTGCATGATTGGGGCATCTTGCACAATAATGCAGTCTCACATATTTGGTGGTCGTGACTAAGGCGGACTACCAAAACTTTTTTGGTAAGCACTTGCATGTATTTGTAAACACATGCTAGTATGTGCTTCTAAGATGCATGCATATTCTAACATGCAGTCAGCTTGAATCTTGTAGAAGTGCTTGTAAGCACTTGCAAGCAAAATGATAAGCAAGAGGACATTGCTTGCAAGCATTCCGATAAAAACTTAAATTTTGAAAGTTTGCTTGTTAGAATTACATTTTCCTATAAGTTGGCAAGTACGACAAGCAGAAGGTGCAGCACTTGCAAGAAAACTAGCAAGCATTTCTATCAGATTCTTTCGTAAGCATTGTAGGCAGACATAACATGGAAAAAAGGCTATGACAAGAATAAAAAGTTTTATGCAAAATAGCTTGAATCTGTGAAAAACTGTTAATGAAGATTTGCGCTATTCATAATCTAAGCGCAAGTTTTCAGTGGTCAACTCTTATCCACACTGGACTGATGACGAAGATTATACATGGGCAGCAGCAAAATTCTAAAGGGTCCGATGGGGCAAAATCGATAGCATTAAAAATTCAATTCTGGAGGTCTATCGTTATTTCCTTGGGAGGGAGTCTTTCAGTTTATCGAAGAGGGGATCTAAACATCACGCGTTCATGTGCACTGACCATAGATACAAAGCATAACCGATCTGGGGGGTCTGCCGGTCTGGGGGGTCCAAAATTGAGCTCTTTTTAGACCAAAATTAGCTTATAAATTGGCATAAGCAATAAAATAGCGTTATGTTATTACACAATTTCTAGTAAATTTAAGGCACTTCTGAAAAAATTTCCCAATTTTCATCCCTTCTTGACTTTCAGTTCGCTTTCTTTTCCCTGAGAGAATTCATTTTTCTATTCTGGTGTTCTTGACTTCGTAACCCCCACCGGCATGTCTGGTGCTGACCACACACTGCAATTCAAGGACAGCAGCTCAATTCTGGGGAGTCTTATGGGGCCAATTACCAAAAATAGCACTGAAAATTTAGTTCTGGAGGTCTATCGATTTTGGGAGTCCACCGGATTCTGGCGGATCCGGTCCGGTCCAACCCCTCCCCCAGAAACCCTATGCCCATGTGTGCACCTCACTTGGCCAAGTCGTTTATGCCGATCAAGGAGTTTTACAATGAAATCAGGTTTTAGAGAAACATGGGTTCATTCGTCGAAAAAAATAGGTAAAAACACATGTACTCGTACATATATAGCCAGACTTACCGCAAGCCATTGTTTTATCCAGACCAGCGCAAGTGTCATGCCTATCAAAATGAGAATTGAAACGAGCGCACCACACAAGACATGAATTGTTGGATCGCCTTGTTCTTCTAACTTAATTAAAAAGGAAATATATAGTGCTCGAATGAACCTCGTAAGGGATCCATAATGTAAAGAGAGGATAGGCTGAACTAGTGCTCACAAATGGGTGTGCCTGTAGAACTCTTAAAATCGATAGACTCCCCAAAATTAAATTTTTGGCACCTTTTTGGGTATTTTTGCCAGTTTTACACCATTCCAGACCCCTCACAGGATTCGGCTGTTGTCCATGTATGCTGGTGCTTGTAAACATAATACGCTAGCTGATACATTTCACATTTGGCGCGTCGAAGAAAATTATTGCTAAATCGAGTATTTCGGCAATCGTAACAAGATTCAAAGGACCATTTGCACTTCCTCATCGATATGATGTTTAAAAAATACAAAAAAAATCGAAAAACGGTCGAATAGAGCGATTTCAATCATTTTTAGAGGATATCGATTTGGTGCTTCGCATATTCGAAGAATGAAATCCGATTCCGCGATATCTTTGGAAATTCAAACAGTTTAGCATTTGATAAAAGTCAAAAAAGGCAATAATTCGCAGGCAGGGTGATTTCCGGATAATTGAGGTACACATTTGCTACGATTTTTTCGTAAAATCGAAAATTCTACGTTGCAGTGCAAGCCATTATGTGGGGGCCAGCAGCCATTCTGGTGGGCTACCCACACCTTCAGTGCCGTCCATTTTTTCTTAGATTTTATCTCAAACTAATCGTTCACAACACAATTCAGTCGAAATCGCATATTTATTCGCAGAAATTATCCATTTTCGTTCTATCGATATCATCTTAATCATTTCTGTGTAAAAGAATGCATTCTAAAGAATCGCAGAGAATATTTACGTGCACCACTTTTACCTTGCTGACTATAACATTACCTTCGAAGATCCATCCGTGTCATAAATAAGTAGGTAATTTTTCCAGTTCATTCCTTTTCATATTACTTAATTACATAATGTGATACGATGATAAGGCAATGTGTCATTACGTCAGCGGTGGTGAGCACGGTCATCGTAGGCGACGTTTTCATAGTCGTTGACGTTGTGATTGTAGACGTCGATGTGCTTGTGGATGTAGGCGTCGTCGTAGTCGTTGATGTTGTTCATGTTGTCGACGTTGTTGTAGTCGTAGATGTCGTTGATGTTGTTGTAGTCGTGGTAGATGGCGTTGGGCAACCGGAACAGTCAGTGAAATACTCAGTGGGGCAATGAGAGCCATTTTTTAAAATTTGGAACCAATGTCGCTGTTGACACTTATGTCCTCGCCAGAGGCACGAATCGGTTTCGTTAATGAATTGGCAAAAACGCAACTTTGTACAAATGACTCGCATGAGTTTATGGATTGCTGCGATGTTTCCCGTTCCCAGTTCTTCAGCATATGGTCGCTGAAATATCCACTTTCCTGCTAAGGCGAATTCCTCTAGATCGATCGACGAAGTAATGTTATCTGGAATATATACTGACCATTCAAGTAACAGGGGGATGAAACATCACCCACCCGGAGTTGATTGTCCCCCATGACCGTGTTTAGGTGTTTTTGGCCGTTTTTGGGTCAAAAATTGAAGGTCATTCACCCCCGCCTCCCTGAAATTCGCAGGGAGCCCCATCCGATATTTCGACTGTTACATGTAGGCTTGACAAGTTTAAAACAACGGTTTTACTATTCATTTTTCATAATGCAAGCAACATTATGCATTTCAGAATTGTTTTATTTCCGTTAGCTCAAGATGTTAGTACTCGTACTTGATACTAATTGATTATTTCTAGCAGAAGCTCTTCTCGAGCAGATGGTTAGTTAGGTATGCATAGAAAATATTCAATTGACAATTGTAGCTGCTTAAATTCGAAGTAACCCTCAATAACTTCAGCCATATGATGATCTCAGACTTTTGGATTAAAAAATTCATAATTACAGTTTAGGATGATAAAATTTATTTTACAAACTTCTTTGATTGACTGTACGAATTATTTTTCGAAACTATTTTATAGCAGCATTTTAGTAAGAGAGCGATTGAAGCGCATTCCTGATAAGTGGGTGGAAAAAAATCTAGGCAAATCATCGGCAAAGCTATTTTTACTTTTTTCTGCGCAAATGTACTCACTTTGCTCATTGAGCAAAATCATGAAGTTCGTCATATTGCCCAAATTCTTGTTGTGACTTCTAGCTATAGCCGAACTGTTCTTAAATCCAGTCGTAATAACTGAAAGCAAAAAAATATGTAATTATTTTTTAGAGTTTCAGAATTTATGAATTCGCTACCGTGAAATAATCTAGCTGGAACCTACATTTCACACAATTTTAAAGTAGGTTATTCTCCCATCTTATTTGTAAATCCTCATTTTGCTGGTTCTTGTTGCAAACCTGAATTTTCAGACATTTTTCTATTTTACGTCTCCAATTTATCTGAGAAATCAGCTTCAATGAAAGTGAGATAGCTTTATGACCAAAGATAGTTTTGGTTGGCGGGGGGATCGTAACCCCAGAAGTTAAAAACCCTCCGCAGATTAATGTCGACCCTCAGAATTCTATTGTTAGTAAACTTTTTTGACAATTTTTTGGTCAATTTCAAGCACGAAAAAATTTCCGATTTTTATTCAATTTAGGCCTTCATTATATCCCACTTTCCACAGAATATTTCCCCATTTTTCATTCTGGAGTTTAGACCTCCACGTGAATGTCTTTTGTCGACCCCCTAATTCAAGAGAACCTCGCAGTCGAATGACCCACAGACTAACACATTTAAATTTTTTTCGTTTTTGAGCCATTTTTTTGCCAATAGATGGAGCTTGATAAAACTGCGAATCCTTGCAAACCTCAATAAAAAATGATGTGCGATTTCGTGCAACTTACATCACGAATATGGTTCAAAAGTGGTTTTTATGAGTATCTCGTAGTTCTAAATCTTTTTAACAAGAAAGATCAAACCGTCAACATAAAAGATACGGGCGTAACTTATTCGTCCGTAAGTGTTAATTCTTTTGCAGATTTTTGAAAGATTTCCATGCATAAACAACCGTTTCCTAGTTGTTTTTCACGCTGTTAGTAAGCACCACACATAAGCGTTGGGGATCGGGAGTACACCATAGGTGAGCGGCACCAAAATTTTGGGGGTGCAAGATTTATGGTCTTAAAAACGGTGGCATGGCGAAAAAACTCCACCCTTTAATGTCTCTGATCGAGTACTATCTATACGTGGGCAGCATCAAAATTCTGAGGGGGGTGGGTTGCAAGATTTTTCAAAGGTCAAAAAATGGCCTTAAAATGGTAGTATGGCAAAAAACACCATTTTTCAACGTTTTTCATAGAGCACTATCCATTGGCATCGAAAAATTGCGGAAAAAACAAAAAAAAATTTCAAAAATTGAATGAGGAGGGGGGTATTTTGCTTCCTCGGGGGGATGCATATTCCCCCAACCCTCACCCCACGCCCAGATGTGGTACTACCCACTAACATCAAAAATTGCTAGAAAAAAATTTCAAAAATTGAAATCTGGGGTATTTTGGTTTCTGGAGGGGGCGTTCGGCCTTCTGGTGTTCGATACCTGGGCGTGAAGGGTTGTGGGTATGCACCCCTCAGAAACCAAAATAGCCCACTGGAATTCACTTTTTGAATTTTTTTGTTTTTTTTCGAAATTTTTTGATGCCAATGGATAGTGCTCGATGAGGGACGTTGAAGAATGGTGTGTTTTCGCCATACCACCATACGTGAGCAGCAAGAAAATTCTGGGGGGTGCAAGATTTTTCAAAGGTCAAAAAATTGCCTTGAAAATGGTGGTATGGCGAAAAACACCATTTTTCGACGTTTCTCATCGAACATTATCCATTGGCATCAAAAAATTGCGAAAAAAAGGAGAAAAATTTTTATAAATTGGATCCTGGGGGGTATTTTGATTTCCGGGGGGGTATTTTGGTTTCTCGGGGGGTGCATACCCACCAAACCCACCCACGCCCAGGTGTGCATACCACCATTTTTAAGGCCATTTTTCGACCTTTGAAAAAAATCTTGCACCCCCAGAAGTTTGGTGCCGGTCATCTATGGTGCATATCCCAACCCCCCCACCCCACCCTACGCCCACGTGTGGTATACACGCCCTCTAGAAGTTGAAAAACCTCCTGCGAATTACTGTAGTCCCCAATATTCTATCTTTAGTAACATTTTTGACAATTTTTTTTGGTATTTTTGGCGATTCGTCCCCCATAATTTTCTTGCTGCCCAAAAATCGCTCGGTAGCCCTTGAGATAAACTGAAAAACTGAGCAGCAAGTCAAAAATTTTTTGTCAGTGCAATGTTTTTTAATGCCTTAAATAAATTCGTGCTTCTTCTTGAAGAAGAATAAGAAATTTGTCATTTCAAATCGAAATTATTTTAAATTTGACAATTCAAAGCATATTAACATCCTTGACGTCTATAAGTCGCCATTACATTTTTGCCGTCTTTCTTGCAAAAGCCTCTTACAATACCTACCTCAACAACATGTCACAAACCAAATGATGGACCAAATGTATAAAAATACCTACCAACAAAAATAGGAAAATTAATTGCCGCATTGACTCACAAGTCACAAGTCACAGTCTTCAAAATTTGATGATTTTAAAGTTACTCGACGTTTCATTTAACGTCTGTCGCTAAAAACGTGGTCATAATATTTTTCATTTTTCACTCATGATGCTAGATGATAAGATTTAAGAAGTTAATTGCAGTGTTTGACAATCATTTTTTATTAGAGCATTTTATTGAGAAAATATTCTGGCATTCTAAGTCAAAATAGTCTAATTTAGATCATTACTCAGCACTTCATGTTCTCTTTTTATATGTGTAACTCAAAAAGCGACCCTATGATTTTTTTAATTTTTCATAAAGGTTCTTAATAGTTTTTAACAACATGTTACACTGCGACCTGCAGCCCGCATTCTTAAAAAAGTTAGAAAAAGTATCCTGACATTGCCTGTCAAAATCTCAAAAATTTCATAATTTTTCAGCACACCACGTTTCCATTTAAGGTCTGTTTCTCAAAGCTATAAAATGTTATATGAACGATGTCCCGCATGTGGTACATGCGCTATATTGGAAATTGAAAAAGAAATCGAAGTCAAAATTATTGATGTTTTTTATGTTTCTCAGCACATTAAAACATATTGGAGGGATCTTGTTATTGAATTTAATTTTAAAGAATGTAAAAATTATTCATCTCTCAAATAAAAAAAGAATTATTGAATTTGATCGCGTTGCTCCTGAGTTATGATGAAAAACGTTAGACCCTGTAAAATTTGACAAAAGCGGTGATTTCGATACTTTACACTCACTTAATACAACGAATTTTCGTTTTCAGGAAAAATGCTTTGTACCACTAAGCTCAGCGTCAAAAGTACATAATATGTTAAAATCAAGGTAGATTTATTTTCGACTTATCCAACCTTGAGTCGAGTCATACAGAAAGTGATTCTTAATAGCTATTGGTTATAATAAATATTGTTTCAAAGTGACTCTTAATTGGTTCAAATAAATATTGTTTTATTGTTTTGAATATTGCATTCTACGTTAAGTATGGTTTTGCACGGCAACGAATATCGAATAAGATCTTTGCTCTACATGATTTATAAAGTAATGAACAAATTAACAACCAAGTTCGGATTAATTGAGCAGAATCAATAATAAATGCGAAACTTGAGCGTATGGTTATAATCCTGTGACTTTTCAAAAAACCATCAGTGATCTAAAGTAGTGTGAGAATTACTGTTCCGAAGTTCGGCAACTTATAAAATTCGGTTTTCTCCAATCTTACGAAATGTTTCGACATGCGAACAGCGTTTACTCAGACTGAATTAAAAATTTGGATCTAATATACAATTTACCCGCCACCGTTTTTTTAGCCGATTCAAATAAGCTGCAGTGACCAAACTTTACACAAAAATTATTAAACACGTTATGACTCGCATCAATAAAAATAGTGATCTACAGTGTTGGTCACTGTAGCTTATTTGAATCGGCTAAAAAACGATGGCGGGTAAATTGTATACTAGATCCGAAAATTTTTGACGGAGAGTCGTTTATCAGTAGAGCATTCAAGCATTTCGAGGCAAACGACAGGCAAGTATTTAAATCCAACAAGTATTTTTCTTTTTGCAACTTGAAATTTGCGACCAGCGTGTTATAAAAGTAGACTTTTAATTACAGAACGGAAATTCGTTTCTTATTAGAATAAATTACAGGATAAGTGAAAATATAATTGCTATTAAAATTTTGCTTATTTGTCAGTTAGGTAACAATTATCTTGGAATGAGAGTGGCATACTGTAAGCGCACATGGGTTTTAGTGGGATTTATTCCCCCGTCGAGGAGGTTTATTCCCCCTCCCTCACAAACTTTTTCGCTCCATCCCCAGAATTCGTGATTTTACAAAAAAATTCCTGAAAAGGTGGTATTTTAGGCGTTTTTAGCTATTGTTTTGATCAAGCGTACAAAATTTTAAGCGCTTCGCGCAGTATTCTCATTGTTCGACTATATTTTGTTAAATCTAGTTAAATTTTTGTTGATATTTTTTAGACATCTTTACGAGAAAGATGGAGTACGTCTTAAACGCCAAAAAATGATGTTTTAACGCGTATCCGCCATGGGTAAGCAGCAACCAAATTCTGGGGGATGAGAGATTTTTCGAAGGTCAGAAAATGGCGTCAAAAATGGTGGTATGACGAAAAACCACCATTTTTTAACGTTTCACATCGAGCACTATCCATTGGCATCAAAAAATTGCGAAGAAGACGAAAGAATTTTCAAAAATAAACTTTTTTTGTTTTCATTCCCTCAGAATTCCCATGCTCCTCATGTTTGGTGATGACCAAATTGTTGTAACCAAAAATCTGACTGACTGCTTGCATTGTATATGTTGCTTGCATGATCTTAAGTTTGAACATTGTATAGAAGTTTAGTTCAACATGAGTTCGGACTTAACGAGTTTGGACTTAAATTTTTATTGAATCCAACTTAGGTTCAAACTTAACCTAGTATCAACTTAGCAAGTTAAGTTCTAGACATAAGTTTAAGACGGAACTTATCTCATTGGAACCGGCCCTCAGTTATCTGCTCATTGGTATATAAATACCTAATATATGTATGAGATTGATGAAATTGCATATTTTAATTTTTCATTATATATTTTAATTCGATTAAGACGCACACTCCTTAAAATCAAAGTGCGTAATGATAAATGGCGCAGAAAAACGTGTGATAAATTTACTTTCTGTTTTGTAGAATTGACATTCAGATGGCGAGGCTGATGCATATACAAAGGTTTTCAGTGTTAGCATTCTGTACTTATTTATGCATTCGTCTAGCAAACGGGGTCGATTGTGTCCCGATTCTACGACCATCCCGATTCTTCGACTTGTTTCTCTGACTGCACGTTTAACTGTTAAAGGTGGCACTAACCGCACATCGATTAATTGCTGAACGATAGGATAAAGGTGATCTTGATCTATCGGTTTGGTGTAATAGAGCTTATTTAATGTGTGACATGTTATATTACCCGGTTTATTCAGAAAGTATTTCCTAGTCATTTAGTAAAGTTATGTTGGGAGTGATATTTTATAGCTACAAAACTACTCAAACATGTATTTGGTACAATCCAACTTTCTGTTTGTCATATTACTTAGGTATACTTAAGCTTTTGTAATCGCTAAATGCGAAATAAATTCCAAACTATCCTGAATTGCATACAGAGCATCAACTGACATTGTCTCTCAATGGTAGCTTAAGCTCTAGGTTACTCGCCACTTAATCACGTAGGTACATATAATCGTATTACACAAACGATGCCTAACATGCTTTAATTGTAATTTGCATTTTCCATTTTTTTGTTTCTATTCTGGTTCGTCATATTCATTACGAGTACGCTTGCGTTTCTAAAATTTACTTGTTTCTTATGCTCATCAACCGTGGATGAAGAATCGGGACATTCAGAGAATTGGGACAGACAACAGAACGATCGAAGAATCGGGAATTTCACGTGTCAAAAAATAGTGCTTTATACAATTGGTCGGAGAATCGGGACAGTTGGAGAATCGAGATGGTCGGAAACTCGAGACGGTCAGAAAATTTAGATGGTCAGAGGAACGAGATATTCGGTACTAATCTAAAAAAACTTTTATCAATAGATGGAGAATGGGGACTGTTAAGGAATCGAGAAAGTCGGAGAATCGGGATGGTCGGAGAATCGAGACGGTTGGGGAACGGTATAGAGCGCCTATACCATGTAACTACTTCGAATTCAAAATCTTTAAATATCTTTGGAAGTTAATAAAGCTCACTTATATTAACGTCCTCTGCGTTTCTTGCGTATCCAGTTACTCGTGCACCAGTCAATTCTTCTTGCCATGCGGATTGAAGCCATAAAATATGTACTGGGTATGTACTAGGATACTTAAGGTCATTATTAGCAAGAAAATTATAAAAAACGTTCACTATTTCACCTTGCAAGCAATTAAAATCATTGCACCACGAAAAATATAGGCTAACAAAGATCACAGTAAAATAAGAAGTCTTCCTATGTTCGAATTGATCAATAGCTCCCCTTATAAAGTCCCATACGCCTTCAAAAGTAGGTTCCATCCCAATCTTGCCTTAGCTTTGTCGGTACTGGAGATCGACATAGAATGCGACGCGAATCCGAGTCACCTTTTGGCATTCAGGGATTCGAATTGCAGTCATAGAGTTAATCAATAGCAATATCTTTGTCAAAACGAAAATCCGAGTCTGGAAATAATCGATAGTGTTTTTATAATGATGGACAGAGATAAGCTCAGATGCGAATGAAAAGTGAAAATGAAAAGAAATAATGAAATGAAAAGCTGTTACCGCTAAGCAAATGGAGTTTCGAAAAAGTAAGCAACAATAAAAAGGAAGAAACATTATGCTGTTATTTGGAAATAAAAATAGATGGCTAGTAAATCTGCAGAACCGAAAAAATAGATTGGTATGTCCATATGCCGGGTCGAGAATTCAATCAGATGGTCGCCTCGAAATTGATAGCATCGGTTTTCTTACATTCGCTTTTTCAAGTAAATAATTTATTACTGCAAAAATTATTCATTTTACAACTCATGAAATGATAAAGTTCAACTCGTTTTTAGAACTCAAAAATCAGGAACAGATCATAATGCAACAATGCGCTAATAAAAGTTTGAAGAAAATATTTCTACTCACCATTATGAAAATTGGTGTGCGAGCGACTGCACAAGAAAGGATGGCGCAGCAAACTGAGAATTATTATGTAAACTGCGACGAGTTAAGAGACTATGTCGCGGCTTACGCTGCTAACATGCAATTTTTACCTATTTTACAACTATTCGTTCTTTTTACGATTTAGGTAATTCAAAATTATTTTATAGGTACCTATTTCCGAATTTATGAAACTTTGTGCATAGGATTCGATCTTCTGGGCGTGAGTGATATTGGCAACTAAAGTAGATAGTTTTATAGTCTATATCACGAAACCTGAAGATCAAAGATTCATGAAGATCAAATTTCATCGTTTCAAGAGTATAGCTACAAAAGAAGTTTCTAGACAGTCTACAGTAATACAATTTCGGTAAGATAAATGCTCCGATGGAACAAAAAGACGAATATACTTGGGATTACTGATTATTAAAAGGATGTAAAAGAAGGGAATTATAGTCTATTTCATATAACTTTGCGGATTTCTTTTGAATTTTCCAGCAAAAATTAGGCTACAAAAGTGCTTAAAAATTTTCATGCAGCAATGCGGCTTAATAATAGCATAAGTAGTATAGACTGGGGGTCGCACGCGCATTTCAGTGGTACCGTTGTGTTTGTAACGTGTGAAAAAGTCGTCCGATATTTTCTACGTAATGGTACCATTTTCTGCAGAGGACTAGGAAGTTCTACAATACGTTTCAGCGCATCTAAACTTGTACTCGGATGTCATATTTCTTGAATACGCAACAACACAGGCGGTTTAAGTCATACTGGGATGTCATAAGAATGGTTGAGTAGTTATACGCGGTACCCTAGATCTAACGCTTAAGCATAGGCAGTGCTTAAGCATAGGCGGGCGGCTCCCAAACTTGCGCCCTGAGGTGGGGTTCAGGGCACAATGGTTAAGGATAGTTATGGTTAAGGATAGAACATAGTTGAGGAGTGGGAGGGTCGAAATTGGCAGAGTGCCAAGCCTAAGTGTAAACTAAGACTAAACCTGAACTAAGTGTAAACTGAAAGTAAAGCTGAGCTAGGTGTAACCTAAGCCTATGATTTATATGACTTCATGGTCCTTCACAAAGCAGTGGTCCACTTTTATTGCTGGTGGGTCCTCAGCGGGAGGAGGGGGAGCCCCACCCCAACATGTCAAGCATGTTTCTCCTTACATGTCAAGCGTGTATCCCTACAATGTATAAGCAGTGGTCCGCTCTTGCTACCACTACAACATGGGCCTAAACATGCCTGACGTGTTAAGCATGTTAAGACATGTTCAGACGTGTTTTGGTTGTGCCTAGAAAGTCTATAAATATAAATTTTTCTTACAAAGTCTTTAAATATAAATTTTTATCTTGAAATAACAAATAGTCATTGAAGAACTATGGCAAATATTGTCGAATCTTCTGAAGATGTTGGTGTCAGAGGGGCTGATTATAGGCTTCCACCGGCAGACACCAGGGATCTTTTTGATGCCGGCTCCAACCGATCGTGGCTCCCGAAGCGCTAGCCGCACCTTTGTACTGTATGTAATAAATCTTTTACACATCAAAGCAGGCTAGTAGAGCATGAGAATTCTGCACATTTAGGATCTATATATTGGCAACTCATTCGAACTACCAAAACAGTGAGCGATGTGCTCGATCATGCATATAACTATAGATGGGGATCGGGTAATTACTTAGATATGCTCACTGATATTTTACAAAACGAAAAAGAAGCTTTTCGAGTTGATGCAGCAATAGGCTGTTTTCTTAAAAATCGTGAAACTGAAGCTAGCAATTATTGGTACGCATGTCAAAACAACTTCATGCTTCTAGGAACCCCCATTTTAATAACAAATGGTAATGATATAAAAGGCTTAGCTGAACAACTGGAGCTTATAGACGTTGAGGAAAAAATTCAGTCGCCCAGATACAAAATGGGGACTACAGGCTATAACCAACGTCGAATTTTTTGTAATGCCTCAAACAAATTTTGTGAGTGATTGCACAGATGAAGAACTCCCACTAGAAGTATCAAATCGACGACATACTCTACACATGACTCAAGATCATAACAGATATAGTTTTAAAGACAATCTCTGCTTTTTCCGCTGTTTGGCACAATGTATTTTTGGAAATTTTAGATAGATAATGTTTATCAACTTTTCGTTCAATATTATAAAAAGAAAAATGATCATTCAACAGTTGCGAATTTTATTGGGGTGCCCTACACAGACTTGGAGACACACCTGGGTGTGGGGGTTTGAGGAGGGGTATGCACCCCCCTGTATGAAAAACGTCGAAAAATGGTGTTTTTATCGCCATACCACCATTTTTAAGGCCATTTTTTGACCTTCGAAAAATCTTGCACCCCCCGGAATTTTCTTGCTGCCCACGTATGCTTGGAGATGCTTGAAAAATTATTTCAAGTAGACATTCAATGTTTTCATATAGATGCAGACAAGCAGTCAGCTGTCTGTTGGAAGAATGTAGTTAGAAAGTATGAAAAACTACCAAATCTTGACATTTATTATTCCGTTCCTAGACAAGCTCCCTATACTTATATTATAAATCTCGATCAGTATGCAAGCCGGCATGTATGTCTCACATGCAGTCGTCTATTTCATAAAGCTGAAAAATTAAACGACCAGTTGCAGACATGGTAAAACCAAATATAAATTCCTGGTGGAATACTTCAACTAAAGAAAACGGTTTTTGAAGAGCTTTCCGAATATGAAATACATATTCCTATAGACCAACGATTCTGCCCTTTCTTTGCAGTTTACGATTTTGAGGCTCTTTTGATTAAAGAGCGCGTAGAAAGCTCAGAAAATTACAATTTGTTGCCCAGCATCAGCTCATATCTTGTGCAGTACATACAAACGTCCCAGGTTTTGGTCCCCAATGTTTCGTGAACAACAATCCTGACCAGCTTGTCACACAACTACTATCTCATCTTAAAAAAATTCAACAAAAACAAAGCGAAATACTTGAGCAAAAAGACGATGTTAGACGTGAAAAAGGGCTCCTTAATAGACTAATTATCCTAAAGACCAGGCTATTCAAATACTGCACTCAACTTACTTGTCTTGGCTTCAACTCGGGCAAATACGATATCAATTTAATTAAACGGAACTTGTTCCCTGCATTAATTCAAAAAGTCTGAAGTGATACAGAAAATAATAAATGGCCAAAAGCTATTTTACGAAGTGGATTCACATTATGCTTGTCCACTAGCATTCTGAAATTTCTCGACATTAGCACGTACGTAGCACCCGGATTTAGCTTAGATACATTCATGAGAGCATACAAAGCATCACTGACTAAAGCGAAATTCCCCTACAAATATCTTGACTCATTTGCAAAATTATCTGATACACAATTACCACCGCCAGGCGCCTTGTATAGTTCCCTAAAAGAGGAATGCATTAGCGCTGAGGATTATGCTCAGTGTCAAAAATACTGGCAACAGTATAATATGACAACTTTGAAGGATTATCTCATCTTTTACAACACACGAGATGTAGTTCTCTTGAAGCATGACCACCATGGCCAATTTGTATTGGACCAGATTTCAAATAGATATTTTTAGGGAAGCAATGTCGATGCCCGGTGTCACTGAGTGCTACCTTAGTAGTATAGGCCGGCAGTCTGGAGGGCAACGCTGTAGGATGACCCATGTTATAAAATAGGCGATGACGTAAAAATCTGCTCCCTGAAGTAAGCTGAGGGAGCAAAGTTAAAGTATATCGAGCATTTGGACGGGAAAGGAGGGGTGCGTAAGGGGGCCCCCAGCGCGCCGCCTGTTATAGCATGATCTATCTTGCAGTGTTGTTCCTCAGGTTGCATGGTCGATCTAGGGGTATCAGCTGGTGTGCCAAAAAAATGCTAAAATGGCATAAAACAGGCACGTGGCTGGCCGTCCTATTTTGGGGACCACCACTGATTTGGAAGGACTATGCCCAAAAAGACCAAAAATAGCACAGAATAACGTTTAAAAAGTCCAATTTTTCTGAATTTTGGGGTGCCTGCATAAAAATTATGTATCTGGTCATGCATTTTTCCGATTTCCGTACTTTTCGCCCTATTTTATCTAGAAATTTTCCTTGCTGAGATGCCCCTCACGTGCATGTCTCGTTGTTACTTAATTATTTATTATTCGTAGAAAGCACGTACACAACAAGTCACGAATAAATAAGTGATGTACAACTGATTTTGCTCCATCTGTCGCGATAATTCAGTTGAAGATTAATCGCGAAAAGTTGCTAAAATTACAGTAAAAAGTGAAATAGGCAGCCATATAGATCAGCGAATACATCGGATATGCTAAACCTTTGCAAATGTGATCTGTTTCGCATGTTTGATAAAGAGAAATACGATATGACAAATCGTCGCAGGTTGAACATGAAAAAATTCGCAGTAATTTCAAGTGTTTTTCAAGGATTTTGAGCATCTCATCCGTATATGCATGGCATGACGGCTTTAGGGGTAAGCCAGACTTTTTAGCCTCAAAAATAGGCATAAATTGATGGTCATTGCAGCAAAAAATTTTAATTTTTATCAATTCCCAGGAACTTTTTTTATTTAGGTCCCCTCCCGTGCATGTCTCGTCTCCCACTCATTTGCATGGGTCTGCATACTACCGAAAACTTGTGAAAAATTTTTGTCAAGTTGCTAAATATTTTTGTCACGTTGCGAAATATTTTTGTCACGTTGGGGAAATTTTTTGTCAAGTTGTGAAAATTTTTTGTCACGTTGTGAAATATTTTTGTCAAGTTGTGAAATATTTTTGTCACGTTGTGGAAATTTTTTGTCAAGTTGTGAAAATTTTTTGTCAAGTTGTGAAATATTTTTACATGCTTAAGCATAGTACTTTTGTCAAGTTGTGAAATTTTTTTGTCAAGTTGTGAAAATTTTTTGTCAAGTTGTGAAAATTTTTTGTCAAGTTGTGAAATTTTTTTTGTCAAGTTGTGGAAATTTTTTGTCAAGTTGTGGAAATTTTTTGTCAAGTTGTGGAAATTTTTTGTCAAGTTGTGAAAATTTTTTGTCACTTTGCGAAATATTTTTGTCACGTTGTGAAAATGTTTGGTCAAGTAGTGAAATATTTTTGAAAAATTTTCAAAATTTGCTGAAAGTATGCAGTTTTACGAGTTTTTCTGCTAAAATAATAGGAAGTCATCCATCGGCCAAAAAAAGGAAAAAATAACGAAAATATGAGTATTAAGCACTCAATTCTGGTGTCTCAGCTTGATCAAAAGCTGTTTACACCTTAAAAAATTAAAATTGATTCAATTCTACATCATGAATGCAGGTTAACTGCATCCATGACCCCAGCTGGCACGACGTGGACGTATGAATGTTGCGGGATTATTGACCACACATTTCAAATAAAATTCACGTGACTCACCGAAAAATTCCTATAACTGCAATCAATTTCTCAGAAAGTATTAATTTGTATGCTTCCTATCCTTTCTTTTAGGGGCTAGGCACCATAAGGTCGAAAATTGCCTTAAAAATGATGGTATGGCGAAAAAACACCATTTTTCAACGTTTCTCATCGAGCACTATTCGTTGGCATCAAAAAATTACGAAATAAACAAAACAAAATTAAAAATTGAATTCTGGGGGTATTTTGGTTTCTCGGAGGGGGTTGCATACCCCAACCCCCACGCCTAGGTGTGCTAGACAGCCAAAACATGACATAGTATCAGGATGAGTCATCGTCAAAGCTCTACAAGAAATTTCAGTATGTTACGTCATATTTTGAAATTTGCGCGCAATGATGACTCATCACAAACTCGTTCCGGAACGGGCCAAGCAGAGCTAGCGAGCTCATTCTTCTCAAGAACTATGGCGGCGCATTTCGAACTTCCAGCTTTCAACACTCTATTGGTGGTGGTCGAGTCGAAGATCTGGGTCGGAAACGAGCGACTCATTGGCGTAATACTACGAAAAATTTTGGAGTATGGAAGAATAGGCGTTCGGAACGCGATTACGGCGCATTTCTGGGCGACCATTGTTGAAGACGGGTCGTCACAGGAATTACGAGAGCCGGTCATTAATCGTCAAACGCTTCAAAAGTTGGTCGATAGTCGATTATGGGTCGGCAAAGAAAAATCGTTTCGTTTATTTTCCAAGAATTCATCAAGTTATCAAAAGCGGACAGAACAAATTTCGGATCGCCCAATTTCTGGAACGTTATTTTCGGCGAAGAAGAAGGAGCGCAGGTCGGCTGGGGACAAGAGGCGAATGATTATTACGTTGTCGGCAAAATGTTCAGAACGAGAGTGAAGCGATTTAACTCTGAGGCCTGGGGCTATAACCTACGTTTCCTACGCGTGGAGGAGCTCCACGGTTTTGGCGGATTCCTCCAGTACGTTCTGGACAGCGCGTTGGGAAAGGTTTTAGACGGTTGTAGTCCCGACGATTTGGTCGGAGTCGAGCTTATTCACCCGAGTCCGGACCGGCACGTAATAATTCCTTTCGTCCCCAGACAATTTATGAACGCCGATCGGATTTCAAGCGTCGTAGAACGAGTAAACCAGTCAAGGAAGGATTTTTCGTTCGATGAGGTAATTACTTTAAATGTTATTTTCGTTAACGCTCCCATGGGTGGCCGCGGAACAGAGCGTAAGAAAATTTCGAAAACGAGAATCGTAAATTGGGATACTTGGTTTCAAAGACACTGCAGGAACGGTGGGTGTTTTATACAAATCCAAAACACTGATAAATTATGTTTAGCAAGAGCTGTAATTACGGGAAAAGCTGAATTAGACAGCCACCCTCAATGGAATACGATTAGGACGGGAGATAAGAGGAGAGGGACGTTACAGAAACGTTTGGCCGAAAATATAATGGTTGAAGCGGGTCTAGGGGAGCATAGGGCACTCTGCGGGATCGAGGAAGTTCGCAAAATTCAGGACATTTTATCACCCACGTATCAATTAAAAGTCTATTCTCGAGATTTTAACGATTCGCTAATTTTCGCAGGCCCCACGGCCAAAAAAATTATACATTTGTACCATCATCATAATCATTTTGATTTAATAACTCGAGTCCCCGCATTTTTTGGCGCATCTTATTATTGTGAAACATGTGATGTGATAAACCGTATGATCATTCTGAGCGCCACGAATGTAATAAGGGCGAATGTAGATGTTGTGATTCGTCTCCTGAATGTACATTTGTAAATTGGCAGTTATGTAACGAATGTAATCGATGGTTTGTGAGCGAATCATGTTTTGACAAGCGTAAAATAGGAAAACCGTCAAAAACTAACGATCAGACTCGTCTTTCACTCTGTCAGACTCTAAATATTGTAAATCTTGTAATCAATTATTAAGCAGCAAATACGGTAAAAATCATAAATGTAATCATTTTTTCTGTAAAACGTGTAATTGTAATGTAGATCGAGACAATCATCAATTTTATATGAAACCTATAGACAAGAATTCCGAGCCAAAACGAAAACCTTTCTTTATATTTTTTTGATTTCGAAACTCGTCAGGATGTAGAAATTGGGGAAAACAAGTACGGAAAAATTTTCAAGCACGAGCCAAATTGTTGTATAGCCCATCGCGTATGTGAAAAATGTATAGATACAGATTTTTGTCAGAACTGTGGCAAATATACGTTTTTGGGACGATAATTGTCTAGAAAATTTTTGTAAATGGTTGTTTAGCGAGCAGTGTCGGGGCGCCACAGTTTTAGCCCATAACGCTCGCGGTTTCGATTCACAGTTTTTACTCGAATATTTACACGAAAATTGTACAGTTTTACCCAAAATCGTAACGCGCGGCCTTGAAGTCATAATGTTGGAAGTGGGGGGTGTTCGGGTTATTGATTCGTTAAATTTCCTACCCATGCCCCTTTCTTCTCTTCCAAAAACTTTCGGGATTCCAGAGCTGAAGAAGTGGTACTTCCCACATCTTTTCAACACAAAAAACAACCAAAACTATATCGGCCCCCTACCCGATTCCGAGCACTACTCACCCAACACTATGAAAGACGAGGCGCGCGAGGAATTTTTCAAATGGTACGAAACTGAAAAAGCAAAAAACGAACCCTTCGATTTACAAAACGAGCTTGTAGAATACTGTAATTCCGATGTAGATATTTTAAGGCATTGTTGTTTAAAGTTTCGTCAAATTTTCATCGACGAAACGGGCGTCGATCCCCTCCTAGTCAGTTTAACAATAGCATCGGCCTGTAATCACGTCTTTCGTAAAAATTTTCTCAAACCCGAATGTATTGGCATTGTTCCAGCTCACGGGTACCGGTCTCAAGAAAATCAATCAATTATGGCATTAAAATGGTTGAAATGGCTTTCGGAAACTCAAAACATTCGTATTAGACATAAATTAAACGGGGGCGAGGTAAAAATTTGGCGGTTTAAAGTCGACGGGATCTCGGGGAACACAATCTACGAATTCAACGGCTGTTACTATCACGGTTGTACAAAATGTAATATTGTAAATAGAAAGCAGCGAACTCTAGACAATCGAACGTTCGAGGAAGCCTATCAGGATACTGTATATAGACGTAAAGCGTTAGAAAATTTAGGTTATACAGTTGTAGAAAAATGGGAATGTGAACTGAAGCGAGAGCTTGAACAAAATGTAAATATGAAACGTTTCTTCGATTCTGTAAATTTTGTAACTCCTTTTTGCCAAGAGAAGCATTTTACGGTGGTCGTACAAACAATGTAAAGCTGTATCATGAATGTAAAGAAGGTTAAAAAATTTCCTATACAGATGTATGTACGAGTAGTTTGTATCCTTGGGTATGTAAAACGGGCGAATTTCCTTTAAAGCACCCTGTAATTATCACTGAAAATTTTGTTTCGTTGTATGATAAACCGTATAATGGTATTATCAAATGTACAGTCGTCCCCCTCGGGGTTTGTACCAACCAGTCCTACCTTTTTGACACGACGGCAAATTATTGTTCCCCCTCTGCCCGACCTGTGGTTTTGAGAAGCAGGACGTCTGTGAGCATTCAGACGAAGAGAGGTCAATCACGGGCGCCTGGGTTTCCCTAGAACTGTACAAAGCGATCGATAAAGGCTACAATGTAACAAAAAACCACAAAGTTGGGCACTGCACAGAAATCGAAAAATACGACCCAACGACCAAAGAGGGCGGGCTTTTCACAGAGTATATCAACACGTTTTTACGATTAAAGCAACAGGCGGACGGGTGGCCAAAAGGATGTTCCACGGAAGCGGAAAAAGAAGAATATATTAGGCGATACGAAGAAGTCGAGGGTATAAGGTTAGACAGGCAGAAAATTGAGGAAAACTCAGGTATGCGCGCTTTAGCTAAACTTATGTCAAATTCTTTTTGGGGAAAATTCGGACAGCATAACAATTTATCTCAGGTCGAATATTTTACCGAGCCGGAAAAATTTGTAAAGTTAATCTTCGATCCTACGAAAAAGTTATAGTCCGTTTCATTTAACTTTGAGGTTTTCTTTTGAATTTAATCCTCATGAATCAGGCTACAAAAAAGGTTTAAACTTTTGACGCAGTAATGCGCTCTGGCAATAGCAAGCGTCTCACTGTAACTCGATATACTGTATATTTTCTTAACTATACTGTTAGTTTAAATCACTTTTGTAGGCACTTTAAATTTTTTCAAAAACCTCAGAGTTAAATGAAACGGACTATAGCACTGTACAGTTTTTAGGTGAGCGCATGGCATGTACAACTTATGTCGTAGAAAACGAATTTTTAGAAGCTCTTAATAACACAAATCCCGTAATAGCTTCTTATGTAACGGCACAAGCTAGACTTAAATTGTATTCATATTTAGAAAAATCGGGCACGTGCGTTATTTATTTCAACACCGATTCGATTATTTATTTGACTCGGAAAAACGATAATTATACGGTTCCGATAGGCCGTTACTTGGGCGATATGACCGACGAGCTTAGCGGTTATGGGGATGGGGCTTACATTTGTGAATTCGTAGCGGGAGGGCCAAAAAATTACGTGTACAGGGTTACTATTGACGGAAAAAATATCGTAAATCAAACTCACAAAATTCGGGGGTTCCGTTTAACGTTCAACACTAGAAGAGAAATCGATTTCGACATCATGAAACATATGGTCATCGGTTTCTGTTCAGGAAACGAGATCATAAAGACCGTTTTGGAAAAGAAAATTTCCAGGGATAATATGAGAAACGTTTTTAACCGCGGTGTACAGAAAAGATTATAGGGTTGTGTGTGAACGTTCTTTGGTCCCCGATTATTGTACTTTACCGTTCGGCTTTTGATTGTAGGGTGCACGTGTTACCTGGTGAAACAGGTTCGTGGACACGTGTATACCTTTATTATTTTTTCTGAATTTTGTTTTGTTTCCCGTTTACATGTTGTGCCTTATGAGGAGCAAGTGCCGGCGATGTGTAGCGGCCTCTGTTCGTTTTCGATTTTGTTTTGTTGTACATTCTCAGCCGTAACCCGCGATCCGGGTTAGTGGCGGTTGGGGTGTACAGTGTGCCTGGTGAAGTGAAAAGGTGCGTGCGATACCTCCTTGAAAAAAAGTTCGTGGGCGCACGTATCCTTGTTTGACTGGCCGAGCGGTAAATACACACGTTATTTATACCCTGTGATCATACACTGTCCTATTTCCTTTTTTGTACATTGTGCTATGAATGTTTTTTATATTATCTCGTGGCTGGCGAGCTTCATACGTCCACGTCGTGCCAGCTGGGGTCATGGATGCAGTAAACCTGCATTCATGATGCAGAATTGAAGCAATTTTAATTTTATAAGGTGTAAACAGCTTTTGATCAAGCTGAGACACCAGAATTGAGTGCTTAAAACTCATATTTTCGTTATTTTTTCCTTTTTTTGGCCGATGGATGACTTCTATTATTTTAGCAAAAAACTCGTAAAACTGCATACTTTCAGAAAATTTTAAAAATTTTTCAAAAATATTTCACTACTTGACAAAACATTTTCACAACGTGACAAAAATATTTCGCAACGTGACAAAAAATTTTCACAACTTGACAAAAAATTTCCACAACTTGACAAAAAATTTCCACAACTTGACAAGAATATTTAGCAACTTGACAAAAATTTTTCACAAGTTCTCGG
This sequence comes from Mermis nigrescens, assembly GCA_036768485.1. Taxonomy (NCBI): domain Eukaryota; kingdom Metazoa; phylum Nematoda; class Enoplea; order Mermithida; family Mermithidae; genus Mermis; species Mermis nigrescens. The sequence goes on from JAVLUZ010000433.1 coordinate 37,256, forward strand.
TAGTATGCAGACCCATGCAAATGAGTGGGAGACGAGACATACAGGGAGGGGACCTAAATAAGAAAGTTCCTGGGAATTGATAAAAATTGAAATTTTTTGCTGCAATGACCATCAATTTATGCCTATTTTTGAGGCTAAAAACTCTGGCTGACCCCTAAAGCCGTCATGCCATGCATCTACGAATGAGATGCTCAAAAACCTTGAAAAACACTTGAAATTACTGCGAATTTTTTCATGTTCAATCTGCGACGATTTGTCATATCGTATTTATCTTTATCAAACATGCAAAACAGATCACATTTGCAAAGGTTTAGCATATCCGATGTATTCGCTGATCTACATGGCTGCCAATTTCACTTTTTACTGTAATTTTAGCAACTTTTCGCGATTAATGTTCTACTGAATTATCGCGACAGATGGAGCAAAATTAGTTGTACATCACTTATTTATTCGTGACTTGTTGTGCACGTGCTTTCTTCGAATAATAAATAATTAAGTAACAACGAGACATGCACGTGGGGGCATCTCAGCAAGGAAAATTTCTAGATAAAATAGGGCGAAAAGTACGGAAATCGGAAAAATGCTTGGACAGATACATAATTTTTATGCAGGCAAGTAGATCTGGGGGAATGGGGGGTCCTGCCTGACCCCCCAAAATTCAGAAAAATCGGACTTTTTAAACGTTATTTTGTGCTATTTTTGGTCTTTTTGGGCATAGTCCTCCCAAATAAGTGGTGGTCCCCCAAAATAGGACGGCCAGCCACGTGCCTGTTTTATGCCATTTTAGAATTTTTCTGGCACACCAGCTGATACCCCTAGATCGACCATGCGACCTGAGGAACAACACTGCAAGATAGACCATGCTATAACAGGCGGCGCGGTGGGCGGCCCCCCTTACGCACCCCTCCTTTACCGTCCAAATGCTTGATATACTTTAACGTTGCTCCCTCAGCTTACCTCAGGGAGCAGATTTTACGTCATCGCCTATGTTATAACATAGGCGATGATATCTAGGCTATCCTACAGCGTTGCCCCCCAGACTGCCGGCCTATACTACTTACCTTTTCAAAAGCATTCCTGGAACCAAATTCTCACTATTTTCGGAAAATTCTGAACAAATTTATTATACTTTAAACTCTAGTATTAGCGGAGGCTTATCTATGGTAATGACTCGACTAGCAATAAAAGATCAAACATTCATAAGAAATAAGCCGGCCAAACCTGTGAAAGCTATAATAGGCCTCGATTTCAATGCCTTATACCCAGGGGCGGATTTAGGGAGGGCGGCCGTTCCCCCATCGGCCCATGATAGTGGGCAAAATTAAGCATTTTTGAGCGATTTTTAGCGATTTTTCGGGTTAAAACGGCTAATTTTTCCGCCCAAGTCAGGGTTCCACCTCCCTTAGGGGTACCGCCCCCTTAGATCCTAGATCCGCCACTGCTTATACCTGTGGGCTCAGTCTATGGACACGCCTACTGGTTATCATGATTATTAGGTGCTAGAGAAAATGGATAAATTTCATAAGGTTAGCGCTTCTAAAGCAATATCTGTAGAGTATTTTGAATATGAGAGTCATAGGATAGGATATCACATTCAACGTTGTGGTAATGATAAGGAAAAAACTGTAGGACCTGCCTGCTTACCTGTTGACGGATTTTGCACAGACACACATACAGTATATGAATTTTATGGTTCTTATTACCAGTGCCACAACTGTCTGGCAGGTCAAAGATATAAGAAAAAGGATCCTGAAGGAGCGCGTTTATGGATTGAAACAAAGGAAGCCTACATAACATCATTAGGCTATAATTTGATACATATATGGGAGTGCAAGTGGCACTTTATCAGAGAAGAGTATTTGAAAATCGACCAGTAAGAAAATTTTATGCAAAAACTTGGGTTAGTGAAAATGAAATGACCCAATCAATCTTAGATGGTTCAGTCTTCGGATTTGCAAAAGTAAATATTTACACCCCTGAAGATTTGAAACCCCAATATGCCGATTTCCCACCAATTATAAAGCATGCAGAGATTAGCAGAGAGGATATAGGCCCTCTGATGAAAGAATATGCAGAAAAAATGGTTTGTTGAAAAAGCCCCAACAAAACCTAATTAGCAGTTATTTTGGGAAAGAGATTCTCCTTTCTACAGAAATGATTAGGTTCTTAGTTCATCATGGACTTGTACTGGAGAAAATTTTTGAGGTTATACAGTATGACAAGTCAAGACCTTTTGAAATTTTAGAGATACGGTCACCAAGCACAGACAAGAAGATGATGCGGATCCAGAATTAGCTATGATTGTCGATACTTTTAAACTGAGGCAATACAGGATATGGCGAAACCTTAACAAATAAGGAGCAACACGTGGATGTGCTTTATGCTGATTACGAGAAAGCAGCTGAAGTAAGCTTGAGCCCATATGTGAAAAAGGTGAAATTCAATACAACCAACTGTTATGAAGTGCACATGTTCAATAAGGAAATTAGTTTAGATCTGCCTATAGTTGTTGGACTCTCAGTCTACAATTGGGCAAAAATCCGAATGTGTAGAGTTCTTTTACGATGTGCTGTTGAAATATTTTGACATTTTGGATTACCAGTGTATGCAGACAGACACAGACAGCATATATTTAGCATTATCTGCAGCAAATCTGTTAGATTTAGTAAAACCCGAGCTTCAGGGTGAATTTGAGGAAGTTTATAAAATGTGGTTTGTAACATCAAAGGCCACTAAACGAACTCCTGGACTGTTGAAAGAGGAGTTTCGAGGAACAGCCATGTGCTGTTTAGCTGCAAAAACATATATAGCTGTTGATGACCTGAGCAAAAATATGAAAATCAGCAGTAAACGATTAATGAAGAAAGTAAACCACTTGTCCTTTGATCAGTATACTCATGTGCTAGATTCTCATGAAGCACAAGGAGGTCGAAATAGGATTCAGGATGCAACCGGACAATCACATGTGGGCATATGTCCAACAAAAGCGTACCTATATGTTAAAAGGAAAGTACTCTCAGATGGAATATCAACAGTCCCACTAGATATATGAAACATTGTACTGGTTTTGAATATTATATTTTCAGTATTTTTTCTTTCTAGTCATAGCAACAGGGTGCCTAATATCCCTCTGAACCGAGCACGTGGTTAGGAGTTCTGATGCTATAATTTAATATATGTATTTGAAAATATGGCCTACTATTGTGCCAACCTCCTCGTGGTGTGGGTCGGACATCGACCAATGGGCACAACAAATTTGTAAAGTTTGGAGCATTTTTTGTAAAGTTTGGAACATTTTTTGAACAGTTTGGAACATTTTTTGTAAAGTTTGGAACATTTTTTGTAAAGTGTGGAACATTTTTTGTAAAGTTTGAAACATTGTATGTAAAAATGATTATAAACATTAGTGCAGGTGTCCACTGACATTATAAAAATGGCTAGTATCAAAAAACAGTGGACTAATGTAAAAAACTCAGCCGCTTTTTCAGGAGAAAATAAGTTGCAGCAAGTATCAAAGAAATCACCAAGACTAGTAAAATCTTTTTTAAAAAATCAGTTCACTTATCACTTACATAAACCTATTCAAAAACGGTTTCAGCGCCAAGCGATCATAGTAACTGGGCCAAATATATTGTGGGATGTAGACTTGTTAGACTTGAGAGAGTTTCAGAATGAAAATTTCAGAAATCGCTATATTTCAATGGCTGTTGATGTGTTCTCCCGCAAGGCCTATGGACAGACTATGAAAAATAAAAGTGCAAAAACCTCATCACAAGCTATTGAAAAAATTCTGCAACAAGCTGTTCCACAATCCATAAGAAGTGATCATGGTAATGAGTTCAAGGCTGAGTTCAATAGCTTACTAAAGTCACACTCAATAAATCATATATTAACAAGCAGCCCTGAAATAAAAGCCAATTTTGTAGAACGTTTTCATAGAACATCTCGAGATAAATTGATGAAATTCATGACCTATATTTCCAATCAGAACTGGACTAGAGTATACCAAAATATTATTGAAAGTTATAACAACACCCCGCATAGAAGTCTTAACAATATACCCCAAATGATGTGAACTCTGGAAATATTGGGGTATTATTCGCCTTCATGTTAAAAAAGGAAAAGAAATGTGATGCTGAGCAGCCATTGAATATTGGTGAAGTGCGAATAACAACATTAAAGAAAAGCTTCAGAAAAGCAAGTAAACATACATACACTGATGAGTTTTTTCGAATTAAGGATAGGTATCAAACAATTGTCCTAAAACATATAAATTAGAGGATCTGTTGGGTGAACCAATAACAGGCGCCTTCTATGCAAAAGAGCTACAGGTGGCTGAGCCTAATGCAGAGCTATACAAATGAATAGATGAAGCTATAAATAAGGGCATAGGCGAGTATAAAGTCCGTCTTAAAAACTGGCCAAAAATATTTGATACAATTTTGTTAAAAGCAGAATTGAAATTCTATGAACAAACAAAATGATTATGCATCATCCTTTTGCTTGTATTGTTTCTGGTCCCACAAAATCAGGCAAAACAAGCTTTGTGAAGTAAATTATCAAAAATAAAGAAAGAATAATTGATACAAAAATTAGTAAAATCCACTGGTATTATAGTGAAGAACAGCCTCTGTACTACAAGATGAAAAATGTAATTTTTAATAAAGGTTTACCAGACTTTAAAGAGTTAAAAGAAAAAGGGCCTGCACCACAATTATTGATCCTAGATGATCTAATGCATGGAAGTAAAGGGAATGCTCAAATTATGGAATTGTTCACTCAAGGCTGTCATCTTGGAACATTAGTGTTATACAAATTGTGCAGAATCTATTTTACGATGGTCTTCATACTTTTCGCATCAATTCCGATTATATTGATTTGTTCAAAAACCCAGCAGATCAGCTGCAATCACATATTTTATCGCGTCATTTATACCCTAGTTATCCTGAATATTTCCTCAAAGCATATGTTGATGCTACCGCCACTCCTCACTGGTACCTATTCATTGATCTGACACAAAATGCAGATGATTTACACAGGTTGAAAACGAGTATTTTGCGTAAACACTCTATTGTGTATGTGCCAAAAAACTGTAAATATGTATGCACAATGATCTGTTTGAAAAATACGAAAATGGCTCCTCAAAGACTAAAACGAAACATTAGTTTTTTAAATTTGTTTAGTATTGCAAGAAAACCCCAACGCAATGCGCTTATAAATAATGCTAGCAAAGATCAAATCTTATGTATTTGTGATTGTGCAAACAACTTTCTAAACGGCAACATTCCTTTTACTGACAAAGATATACAAAAAGTAAAAAGATACCAAAACGGAATACGATATTTAGCTAAAAATAGGTGCTCAAATAATAGAATCAAAAAAGAATTAATAATTCAAAATAATAGCTTTTTACCTCTTTTATTGACCCCTATTCTATAAGTTGTAGGTAGTTTACTAGCAGAAGCGATAATAGGCAAGAAACGATGAAGCATACAGAGAAAATGGTTCTACTGCCAGCAGATATTGCTGAACAAATTAAACCTTTGGATTATGTAATAAACGCCCTGGATCGGGAGATGTACAAGATTTTAAGTAACAAGCATATGTCATCAGGCTTGAAAATGATAAAATATAAACAAATTTTAAGCAAGTTTGGCCGATTGCAGGAACAGCGTAAGAAACCATATGAGCTAACTATTTTAAGTCCGCACAAACCCCTTGGAAGCAAAGAAATTATAGCTGGCATACCAAAAACCTTACAGCCAAACACAACACAGATTACAGCATATTAATGATGATCCTAGTATAGACATTGAACCATCGGGTGAGATTGTGATTGATGGCCAGAAAATATATGGATCAAATATTGTCGATTTGGTTCATGACTTCATGTGTGATCGTAAAACTGTACCTGCTGCAATTGGTGCAGAAAAGTTGGCTAGGGCCCTCCAACGTTCAAACACACCGCTTGAGAGTATATCTAATAAGAAACGGAAGAGCATAGTGGCATCTGAAGGCGACTTTTCCTGGGATGAAGAAAATCAATAAATAGTAGAAATGTTCAAGCAAAAAGAAATCAAATTGAAAACATGCATCTTCAATTCAATCCTGAAAACAGCAGCCTTTGGCTACCGTATTACACCAAACAGGCTGCACAAACAAGGTATGGCCTAGAAGGGTATAGAGGCATACCATATCAACGAGGCGGCGGATTAGGAAGTTTCTTCAAATCACTATTTAGAATGGCTGTGCCTGTATTGAGATCTATTGGCAAAAGCGCGGGCAAGCATGCATTAGTGGCAGGTGCCAATATTGCATCAGATGTGGCGCAGAGAAACCCTTATTTCAGTCAGCCAAAGAACATTCCAAGCATGGGGCGGCACAATTCTTAGATGAGGCCTCCAAAACAATGTCTGGCAAAGGGCTAAATGTGCGTCAAAAGTCTATAAATATGAATAGTGATGATGCTTTTACAAAACTAATGTAAAAAAATGGCTCTAATAGATGTAAAATCTATTCCAAGTAGTAAATCTGAACTCGATCTTTTCACTGTCCCTCCTACCCAAGTTTCTGTTAAAAGAGGATTTTGGGATGAAGTGCAGCCTATGCACCCAATAACAAATGAAGGCTCATATGAATTCAGGATTCCACCTGATCCTCACTATATGCAAATGAGCAGAAGTTATATATATATATATATATATATATATATATATATATATATATATATATATATATATATATATATATATATATATATATATATATATATATATATATATATATATATATATATATATATATATATATATATATATATATATATATATATATATATATATATATATATATATATATATATATATATATATATATATGTACATGGCTCTAAGAATTAAAAAGCAACACCTGCAGTAGGTGTAGCACTACCAAATTATGCGCCAATCAACCTTATAGGGAAAACATTTTCCAAGCAAGTCAAGTGTTTTTTAGGCAGTCGATTAGTGTTTGACAGCTCTGATTTGTATGCATATAGATCATATTTTGAAACAGAATTAAATTACGGTTATGATGCAAAATCATCACATCTTCAGTCTGCACTGTATTTTCATGAAGGTGGGGGTAATGTGGATGTTGACGATAATAAAGGGTTCAAAGAACGAGCGGTATTGTTCAAAGGACTTGAGTGTTGTAGAAGTATCTGCGCTTTTAAACATCGACTTGTTCTCCTAAGACAGGTATTTGCTGAATTTCACAGATTTTTGCCAAGAATTACACAGAAACAGCAATAATTTTGTTATACAGTGTTTTGAAGATATTGCATTAGAACTCAATGTTTTAGTAATGAAACTGTTTGTCCGAAAAGTAGAGGTGCTGGAAAGCGTGAGTTTAGCACATGAGCAAACAATTATGGCATATACTGCAAAGTATCCCATAAGATGAGTACTCATGACAAATATGCACATTTCTAATCCTTCATGGGAAACGCCCAATTTTGCATTGTTTACAGGACTGCTGCCAAGACGATTAGTTTTTGTTTGTATTGAGGGTAGAGCATTTCAAGGCAGTTTGTCTAAATCGCCATTTAATTTCAAACCATTCAGTGTTTATGATGTAAAAGTAATGTGCGGAGGACAAACTCATTCACTGAATGTGTCATTCAAGCAAAATAAGTTTTCAGGCATTTAATCAAATTTACGACGCGCTTGATATTGGGCATGATAATAAAGGAAATTTTATCAGCAGAGACAAATTTAAAACGAGTCATTGTTTCTTTGTCTTTGATCTGACGCCTGATGCGGACGATAGTGGGCATTGGGATCTAGTGTGCGAAGGAACAACAAGTATAAATGTCAAGTTTGCAGAGGCTTTGCCTGATTCTGGAGTAGAAATTATTATATACGCTAAATTTGATAGTTTAATAATGATTGATAAAAATCGCAACACTTTTCATGATTTTAATGCTTAGTAATGAACACACTTGAAATACTATACATTTTAGAAGCAGATCCTGTCATTAAGAAAATTTTGCTGGGCGTCTTCCCCATTGATCGCCTTCCGCCTAAACTCCACTACCCTGCTGCAGTAATAGCCAATTTGGATTTCAGCAATGAGCCAGGGTCGCACTGGGTGGTTATCTTCTTCAATCATAGGTCGCATTGTGATTATTTTGATAGTTACGGTCAAAAACCATTTGAGCTCAGAGAATATATTGAGAAAAATGCAACATCATACACATACAATAATATGAGAGTCCAGGAGTTTTTCTCTACATCATGCGGCCATATGTGCATCTATTTTCTGCATTTTTGAGCAAAAGGGGTTTCATTCAAAAGAGTCGTTAAGTCTATGCGAACACCCAAAATCTATAAATACTTTGAGAAAATGTGAAAAAAACAAACATGGATCCTAAATAGTTTTACATGACGCTTCCGAGCGATTCTCAAGAATCAAATAGCGCATCTACCTTTATTACAAAGCTGTCTAGACATATAATGCTCAATGGTGAGTGGGAAGAAGGGCAAGCCGAAATAACCTACACAAACACTTGGCACAATATAGCTGAAGACCAGAACATGATACAGTTTTATGATTTTAAAAATAATTGTCCGAATAAAAATGCTTATTCCTTGGGCCAGGTACTTGAATATACACGATCTTGTTAAAACAATCACTGAGGGAATAAAAATGATTAGTACAAATGAAAAATTTGACTATGCTCAACATATAAGCCTGCAATACGACGATAATAAGAAATGCTGTCATCTTAAATTCAACACTGAACACATTCGGAGCCTAAAATTAACCAAACATTTAAAGTATATGCTGGGGTTTCTGGAAGACCAACTCAGTACTATAAATTAAACTGTTGCGCAAGAATTGAATATACATAGCTGCCCACCATTCTCCCGATATGCTGGGCGGAATGCATAATTTTTATGTATATTGTGATATAGTCGAACCTCAAATCGTTGGTATCGTTTTCGCCTCTCTTTTACAGGTAATAAATATCGAAGAACCTATATGGATATGATAAACCACTCGTATATTAGTCCACACTATATACCCGTGCTCAAAAATCATTTAATACTATTGAAATTAACGTTAAAAACGACCAAGATTTGCCAGTTCCTTTTGAGTTTAGAAAAACTATCTTTAAATTGCATTTCAGGCGTAATTAGCAGATTTAAGCCCATGTGGCAGTGGTAGCAAGAGCGGACCACTGCTTTTACATTGTAGGGATACATGCTTGACATGTAAGGGGAAACATGCTTGACATGTTGGGGTTTTTTTCATGTTGCGGACAGCCAATCCGACACATGAAAGTCGGATTGGCTGTCCGATCCGTTGCCGCACGGCGCCGCATGCCGCATCCCGCCAGACTCGTGCCGCACACTGCCGCATGCGGCTCTGTCCGGCAAGAGTCTGGCGAGGTGCGGCATGCGGCGCCACGCCGCGCCGGATCGGACGAAGTATGAATAGGCCTTATTTTTACTCGCTTGAGCGCTGAAAATCGGTTCTCGCGAAATTCATATAGTTTTCACTCCTTTCGTTTTTTAAAAAATTGGTTTAAACTACGGGGGTTTTCTTTACTTTACAACTGCGTTTAAGACTTCATTCATTTTATCATTTTTAATCCATGCAGTCAACATGACCCTTTTTCTTTATATGTGGTTTGCTATTAAAATTGTTAAGCTATTTTAAGGCCATCATGATTTATTCTAATAAAATTTATGTACTTTTCATAATTTTTTATTCTGTTCTAATGTTCTTCTGTTTTCAAGGTTTTTAAAACAGCTGTAAATAGTTACATATGTATGCAGCTAACAATCTAGATAGATTTGGTATTCAGATATAGACCAACTGGTTTGCAGAGCACGCCATTTTCACACTAACTGAAAAATTTGATGCATTTACATAACTTTTGATCCATTGATACTTATGAAAAAATTAAGAACAATAAAAAAATCGTCATTTATCGGGCTTTCATAACAAGAAATGCAAATTATATGATATTATGTATGTAACTACAGAATAGCTGCAGGCCGAACCAAGTATAACTCCTCACCATCGAATAATGCTGTTAAGCGAAATGGCTATTTTTGAGATTAACACAAGAACCACTTGATGAATTTTAATAAAGTAAAGTGTACTGGGTATATAATTTTAGAATGAAACTATTTTGCCGAAAAAATGCTAGCTCATGTCTACAGTATGCTGGGCTATAAAAACTGCTCAAACTTTGCATTGCCACTACAGTACACGGGTCTTGTTTCATATTTTGAAAAATCGCAAAATAGTTAGATATTTTTGTGCTCTTAATTTCACCCCTTTTTGTTTTTCGTGATTCTGAATGGTTCGTCCTGCAATATCAATTTAATTTTTTTCCAATATGGCTGCCCCATGAGGTATGCATTTTACTCTCGCTGTATTTCATATTTTTCCATGTTTGAGCACATTTTGGAAAGCCCTAAAAATGTTTTTTCAAATGATATCCTAGTTGCCGATTTAGGAGAGAATCCCAGGTTTTCAATATGGCCGCCATGAAGGCTGTCATACTGGAACTTTTGATGTTTTCAGCTATTATTTTGTGTTTCTGACATAATTCAAAATTTTTCAGTAAATAATTAGAAAATTTGATGCTCTTTTTAATGAGCTTCTCATATTCTGAATGTCCCTAAATCGTTCAGGAAAAAGCCAATCTAGATTATGCTTAATATCAACATATTCGTAAGGTAAACAAAATTACGCCATAGACAACAGACAGCAAAGATCATTTCGTGCGCGCTATAAATTCGAAATCATGTCAAAGATATGGCCCTTAAGGCGGTTAGTCAATGTCAAAATAATTTTTTAATCCTTTGAAAAAATTAGTGGCGTAACTTTGGAGGACCGGGGAGACTAGTCCCCCAGGAATTTCGGAAGTATGAATATTGTTTAAGGGTCCCACATAGGGAAAAATTGGAGATCCTCAAAGCGTATTAGGAAGACCGCAGAATAGATTTTAGCACAGGTATTCAGTCAATGAAGCCAGGATTTTTTCGGCAGTTCTAACCTTATTTGTTTGTATAAAACACATTTGTTTAATTAAAATCGAATTTGATTTTTTTGAAATTCCTTTATCTAATGATGTAGATCTCGTTGGGAAAAGCTAAAAACACCATCATTTTTGCCAATTCGTAAGTAGTTGTTGAGTTATCCAACTTCAAAATTTTTCCGTTTTGCGAATTGAAACCGTTAGAGCGCGCTGATTTTTATATTTTACACTAAAATTCGAATGCGTCAACGTTATTATCGATGCTTACTCAAAAAATGCTTATCTTTGTAAGCAAAATTATAAAATCATAACTAGACTGCGTGCGGAGGTCTACATCAACCCAGAATTAAAAAAAATTGAAATTTTCTGGGGGAAATAAGGTGAAATGAAGGCTAAAAATGAATGAAAATTAACAATCTCTGTAACGGTCCTTAAAATTGACAAGAAAGCGTGCATCAACGTAGTTTTTAAATTTTTAGTATTTACATCGGTTTTTATGGCTAGTACGGCTAAAAAGAGCTCTCTGGCTGACTCCACTCAGACCGATCATACTTTTCATCTTCAATCGATAAGAGATTCGCAGTATAGCTGGTCCGGTAGGTGTCAGCCAGAAACTTTTTTTAGCCAAAAGAGCTTCAAAAACTGTAATAAGTACGAAAATGATGCGTTAATCCACTATCATTTTCCTGCACTTTTACAAAAACATTTTCGTTTTCATTTATTTTTTTGCTTCATTTAAGTCAGGAAATTTCTTACCATTATATGACACACCCTAACCCCCTCCCGTAAGTGCATTTCTGGCCCCAGTCGATGTATAAATGTTGCGAGTTCTTGAGCGTGCCTTCCTACGCCGAGTAACACTAGCTAATCGGAAAAAATTTTTGCTAATTCGATACCATATTTTTATTTAATTAATTTTAGATGTTAAAAATAATTAAAAATTTATCTCAATGAATTTCAAAAATTATTAAAAATTAATTTTAATTTTTAAATATTTTAGGCCGCTTTGCGAATCAAGGTTCCCGGCCTCCGGATCGGATTGGAAGGCTAATTTATGCGGTGCGACAGGCGCCTTTCGTATTTGCTACGTTTCGGGATTCCGGCCATTTTTAGCTGCGCATTATTGACCTATTTCCTAGGCCAATTATTGATCGAAATAAATTCACAAGCCGGATCGCAATTTTACCCATCAAACGAATTCAATTCGCAGAGATTCGATGATGATGATGATGATGATGGCGTAATAAATGAAACTGGGGAAAATTCGACGGAAAATGCGCCAAAATTTCGGCTAAATTTTATTCAAAACGAAATATCTATCGACTTCAGTCCTTTGATGTTTTTTGAATACACCAATCTTACGGACCGAGATAATAATACGAATTACACGGTGATTATGAAGGCGCATTCGTACAATTTTACGATCAACGAAGTCGACATTTGTACGAAAAGACGGAAGGATGTTTTTATCTTAATCGTGGTTCATACCCATCCGGCTAATTATAAAAGGCGCATGCATATCAGGTAAACGAAAATGGCTTGCGTTAAATAAGGAGCTGGTTGCTTAAATAACCTTGATCTAAATTCATTTGCTTCGTTCATTCATGAAGGAACGGTCATTCAAAAAATTCGCATAGTTTAAGTCGCTTCATTCAATGAATAATTTCTGAGGTAATGATTAGTCTAATCTGGTTCAGTCGCATTCAGTCCGAAATAATTTTGGTGGAAAATTTTTTAGTTTTTTTTAAAAGTTTCTGAATATCTATCCTGATGTCAAACGACAGCGAATCAGTTGATTCTATATCTCAATTCTTTCACCATTTTTCCGCACACATATACCATGTATAATCTGCTACCATTCTCATTAGGTCAGGGACCAAGCAATAGGCTCAAAGTAGGACTGTGGGTTTCGTCAAAAAGATTGCAAAACTTGCGGAAAAAAGGAAAAAAGGCTCACGAGAAGGTCCGACAAATATTGGGATAAGCAGACAAAGGGTTTCAAACTTCACAATTCAAAAAGGTTTACGAATACGCAGTTCTGGCATTTATGTGTCGTGTATGTCGGTTGTTTCTCTTAATTTTTCTTAGGCATAGTCTTAGTTTTAGATAAACGAAATTTTAGACTGATTTGTTGGTTATTGCTTTTCATTGGTTTGACATAAAAATTTGTAAATTTACATTTTTTTTAATTCAAAAAGTTCCGAACCATTTGATAGACGTGTCTGTTATTAGCACATTAGATATAACAAGGATTATCTGCTTTTATTGGTTTTTTACACGTTTTTTAGAACGTTTGAACTTTCTTAAATCCATTTTAACCATTTTTAGTGCAGCCCTTATTCTGCAGTTTTTGCGAAGGAATGATTAAACACATTTCTAGAAATGCCGCTTCCAAAATCTTCTAATAAATAAATGAAACAACTTTTAGATATTCTAAAATAAGAAAAAGACTAAAAGTTCGTCAAAAAAATTAGCTGAAACTTAAAAATTAAAGTTTTACCATGACCTTATATGAAATGCAGAGCCACGTGGGGCAATCAACGGTATTATCGAATGGTCAAGGCAGTAACAGTATTCGCAATGGGTTTAGCAGTCGACAAGCCAAGCTTGCAACGTTCGGTGATGCTCGAAAGTCAATTGTACAGGGACATCGTACAAAAAAATTTCATGGACACGTACCAAAATTTGAGCCTCAAATCTATTATGTGGCTGGGTTGGGCCAGCGTTTATTGTCCGCACGCCTTTTATTTGGTCAAAGTCGACGACGACATTTTGATCAATATATTCAATTTGGCTCGTCATTTGAAGATGCTTTTTGAAAAGTATTGGCGGAATAATGCTTGCTTTAGAAATATAAATAATAGTGAACGGAATGATTTTTCCGAAAAGGAAAAATGTATGTGAAAAACTTGGGCATATAAGACAAATTGTAAATCTAAAGCAATGATGAAGTAAATGTGTTGATAAGAATTGAGCTAATCTTGAAAAATTTACCTCCTCAGAATCAACAGACGAATTGAATCGATTTTTATCGTTTATAGTGCTTACGTTTTGCTTAGTGCTGCATTATTATCATTAATATGCTATTTTTATATATAATGATACACAATTCTGATTGAACTCGTATCAACTTCTTCGAAGCTGACACTCAAAGCGTACGAAGCTTTATCGTGTAAACCAAAAATTAAACGGCTCTTTCGTTTTTTTAAAAATATTTTGTGCCGTCTATTCTGTTAAAATATACATAAATAAGTCATTTTAAGCGCACATGGACAGCAACGAAATTCTGGGGTCCGTTGGAGCCAAATAAACGAAATCGGTGTCGAAAATTTTACTTACGGATTTCAGAGGGTATTTCAGATCCTTTATTGGGGGCCCTAGACCATACATGGTCAGCAACAAAATTCTGGGGGGCCCAATGAGGCCAAATTGCCAAAAATAGCACCAAAAATTAAATTCTGGGGTCTATCGATTTTCGGGGGCTTTTAGCTTCTGGGGGTCCAGCTAGATTTCCCCCATACCTCCCTCAAGGTCCATGTGCGATCCTAACCCCCACACGCCCATGTGTGATTATAACACAATTCTCTTCCTTTGTGCTAATGATTTAAGTCCGGTTGAGATTGAAAAAACGCTTAGACGGTTAGTACAACGAATAGAAGAATAAGATTTTCTATGCTTTTAAGTAAAAGCAAGAAAAATGTAAGTAATAATAAATGGGAAGAGATAATCACTATTTTTATGATTTTTGCGCAAATGCTTAAACCTATTCGCTGATGTCACATACAAACACCTGATTAAAACAGAGACGAGGTGCGTCAAAGTACGATATTGTGCCACGTGTGGCGAAACATGCGCGTAATGCGCGACAAAGGCTCTCCGTGGTACATGTCCTGGGAAGAAATGCCCAGCGACACTTACCCGACCTATTGCTCGGGCAGCGCGTACATTTTGACCTTTGACCTCGTGCCCCAACTTTATCACCGTTCGTTCCACGCGAATTTCGTCTGGGTCGACGACGCGTATGTGACGGGCTTTTTGGCGCAAGACCTCAATTTAACCCACAAAGACCTAAACTCGCTGTACGCCCTGAGCCCCGATCGCATGCTCGAAAAAATGATAAGCGGCTACGGCCTATTCGGCCATAATCCGGCATCGGTCGACGAGCGGGTCAGAGTGTGGCGGCAATTGTTGCAACACAGGAACATCGATTATGATTCTTGAACATACGCGTTCTTGACGGGTTAGGGGGAATTAGACACCCCCCCTCGCAGAATGGCTGCTGACCATACGTTTCTTGGAGGGTTTGACCCTCGGAATGGCAACTGAACCCCCTTCGCAAAAATGGCTGTGACCCTCCAGAATTGTCGATTTTTCGTGAAAATTGTAAAAGACGTGCCCTTTTATTCGTTTAAGCATATTTAACTTATTTTTAGCTCAAATTCTCAATTTTTTAGCGCTTCCGCGCCATATACACATTTTTTGACTATATTTTGTTCAGTTTACTTGATTTTTTCAAATTTTTTTCAAATTTTTTCAATGGTTTTATGTTTCAGAAAGAACGAGCACTGTCCGAAACGTAAAAAAACGGGTTGTTGACGTGCCCTTCAAAGTTTTAGTCCAAAAAGGGCATTTTTTGAAATTATTGCCTGACCCCTCCCCCCGTTCAGAACTCGGACACTGTGCGTGTATGTTCTTGAGTAGAATTTTATTTGTTCATTTCGATCTTTTGCTCATAGTGATGCCCTAACTTCTGCGCTAAAATTGTATTCAGCTTATTTTGAGCTTATTTATCAATTTTAAATCAACGCTTTTATACTACCTAACCCGTATTCAGGAATCGGCTAAGGGGGCAATGATAATTCGGTTTATATCTCAGGAAAAAATTTAAAAATTAAATTACTCTCGTGGCTTAGGCTGTCTTGTTGTAGCGTGCTATACCAATCAACGTCATTTATTAATGTAAACGATAATGTTTTTTTATTCTTATGATAATTCATTGCTTGGTTAGAAAATTGATTCTTAATCATTGATTCTTAGGATGCGATAGATAAAATTTTTTATTCAGAATGCGTTGATAGATTTACATAATTTACATTTCAAATATTTATTAGAGCATGAATTCGTACAATAGTGAAATATGTACTTGTAAACACATTATTAGGAGAAATTTTTATGCTCAGTTTAAAATAATCAGGCAGGACGCTCGTCTTCATTATACTTAAATAATTTTTAGACAAATTAATTGCCGCAGGAAGATATGGAGAGAAAATTCTCAGATTTCCGGGCGCTTCAAGACACACCGTATTATTTTTCTTTTCGTTCTAATACTAATAATTCTGATCGATAATAATTAAAAGAAAGAGGGATACAATAACAGCTGGGCCCAACCCCAATTCGGCCCGTCTACGGGACGGTGGCCCGTCCAATAGACGGGCCGAGACAAAAGTTTAACGGAGCAAATGGATGATTTGGAGTGAAGGGCCTATGTTTTGTATATTAAAACCGAAAAATCTCACTTCTAGTCTTGACAGAAGTCGCAAAAATGCACGTAAAAAGCGTTATAATTTAAATTATGAGAGTCTGCGAGGGGGTCTAAATCCAATTCTAAAATTCAGAATCCAGTCCGAATTCAGAATCTAAATTCATAGTCCATATCCAACACTTAGAATTTGTAAAATTTTAACAAAAGCTTTACAAAATTTGCTTACCATTGAAACCTAGTTCTTGTACAAAAATATGGCCTTGAAAGTGTAAAGAAAATCTCTTATGCAATTAATATGTTCTATCCGATGCTATTGAATAAAAAAATTTTGAGAAATCCCAACAAACGATGGCGCAAAATAAATCAATATCCATTCTTCCCTTAGCCATTCGGTACTTTTCGTGCGCAAAAGTACTTTCAAAATAATTAATTTCAGAATTTTAGCGAACGTAAATAATTATAACAGAAGTGCTGCTGTCCAAAAGACGATTCCCAAAAAGACATAAGCAAAAGAATGTTTTTTAAAATGTTCTTTCCGCATTGAGCGGTATAGGATTTTTCGCATTGCTCAAAATCGATCACTTTGTACCACACTCGCGGCAGCTCAAAATTTTTGGAGGATAATAATCGACCATTTTTAGGCAGAAGGGGTATAAATTAGCTTTTATTTCTGGCCGAAAATGGCGGAAACTTAGCCTGAATACGCTGTTTTTTGCCTCAAAATAGTGAAGGCAGGGACGAGAAATCTCAGCTTTAGGCCGGATAGGGGACGATCGACTGTTCGTGGGTCCCATCATCCTGCTACATGAGCATCGTTTGCACGCAATGGCATAAAATTTACTAAGAAAATAAACGCGTTTCAAAATTTCGACAAGCACTGTTATCGGTAAGTATGTTTACCCAATAGTTCGATTATTTTCTATTGTTGTTTACAAACAATCCTTCGGCATTTTTTGTGTAATCTAAATGTCAAAAATGTATAGTACATAGGTACATATTATACGTTACATCGATTTATATACCAACCAACATCTTTTTTTCTTCAAATTTGACTAAGAGAAAAGTCGAACAGCTATTGTAAAACACTGATTGAACTTAAATAGTTATTCCGGACAAGAATATTCGATAATTCTGGACTTCTGATGATGAGTAAGGCAGGTTGCTTCAATTATTGTCGTCTGCTCCATTTCGAATTACCGTTTTTATCATTTAAATTCAAATTGGCTAGATACGCGTTTAAACAAATGGAAGCGCTTTTAAACAGGACGTAAATGTAGTTTTATGGTTTGTTTACAACGCCAAGCATTTTTATGCAATCGTGATCAAAATTAGATTTTTTTATAATGTTTGAAAACTTTTTACCTTCGTTATGTCGAGCGAGACTATAACAGCAAAGCCTGGAATTTCCGGTCGCAAATTCAGCTCACGTAAGTTTTTTTTTTATTTTATGCAAAATCTCCCAGATTCTATGATTTATTTTCTATTTTATGATTTATTCCATTCTATTCTGTTCTATTCTATTTTAAACTATGAAAATAGTTTAAATTGTCGTCCTTTTCATCGCCTTAATGTGTGATATTCTCTCCGAGAACTTCCCCTTTTTCCGTGGTCTGAACCATAAATGCACAGCGTGGCCGATCTTGGGGAATCGACTAAAAGTTTTTTCAGACACTAAGCCTAAAAATTTTAATAAGTCCCAACCGATGTAAAACATCGTAATTTACAGTTTTGAAGCAATTTCCCGGATTTCTGAAAAGAATTTGCTAATTTTTCCAATTTAAATTTCAAATTTTTCCAATTTCTAATTTTTTAATTTTACAATGTTCTATTTTTCCAATTATTCAAATACTCAGTTTTTCGACGCTATTATTTTGCCTAATTTTGCCCAAAACACTTTGACTATGGCCCTTCTGGGGTTGAGAGACCCCGACCCCTCACATACCTGCCTATTGGAACCTTAAATTGCTCCCCACGAGCCTGTCTCTGATCTTGTATATTTTTAATTGCTTCTGTATATTTAGTGCACGGAGTGATTTTTACGTCATTGATACTTAGCGTGCTTATCTGGAAATTTTGCCAAGGAAGAGCAAACGACAGACTTACGTTGTCCGGGAATTCAGCTGAAACGACCAGATCAAGAACAGGAGACACGTTTCGAGATGACGTTAGTCTAGCAGCCTTGGAGAGACGAATTCGAAGTAAAATTTTACAAAAATTGTAATTTGTAATTTTGTTTATTATTTTTCTTAATTTAAAAAGATTTTCACCGGATGGCAGTCAATTTTATGAAGGCCTTGTAAAGATGCATAAAGGAACAAAAATTTGAAGCGAATAAATTATAAAAATAATTATTTACAATGGAATAAAATAGCCGAACATTTTGACATTATAGCACAGAATTTAAGAAAAATGAGCTACTTTATGATGTAGCTTTCAGCCAGACTTCTAAACATACAGGCGCAACTATACAATGTAAATTTTAATTTTTATATGAAACTTTTAGGCATGCTCAAATTTGTTCTGGATCAGACTAAAAAATAATTCATATTTAGAACTTATTGTATAAAATCATTTTGTTTATTTGTACATAATAATTGATTTTAATTATGGATGTATTGATTATGCAATATTATATCATTTAACATAAAAGTTTTTTATTTTTTATTTTTTTGTTTATATGGATTTAAAACTTTGAATTATCAATGAAATTTTTAGTATCTGATCTTTGTGGGAATTTTTCATGAAACTATAATTTTTGTACTTGCATTATTCTGTTGAAATTGGAACAAATGCAGGACTGCTATTGTCATCCAATCCAACGAATTTCAAAATTCTGGTTTTGGTTTAGGTTTACTGCATTTTAATTTTTTTGAATAATTTAATCTAAAGCTGGAAAATTTGTTTTTCAATTAACAGAAAGAAAACAAACTCGATATACGATATTTGCCGTCGAATCGCCGGCTGGCTATGCGGACATTAATTTTGAATCGACTATCAAGTTCGTTAAAACTTCGTTGGATTTGATTTCCGAATTTGACCATTATCCGGAAATCAAATTTTTCGTTGACAGGAAACAACGAGTTCCGCAAGCAGCGGGTATATAATCAATGACATTTGAATTACTAATCAAATTGTTGAATATTTAAATTAAAAATAAAAAGGCAGGTTTAGAAGTGAAAGCTGTAATAACTCCAATACATCGAAAAATATAATCTGTAAAAAGGAAAAAACTTATTTTAGAGTGACAAAAATATCCGTTGCAAGAAAACCTAAATTCTGTTTGTCCAGAGACAATGATTTCTCCCAGAAAAAGTGTAAATTTCGTTTGTAACTTTATGTTTTACGTGCCAAAGTATAGCCACTAAATTGATTTAAAATACACTTTTTACTAGGTTGCTGTTTTGAAACTTAAAAATTGCGGAACTTATTTTAAAAAGCTTGAATGAATCGAAATCATACGTGGGCAGCAAGAAAATTCTGGGGAGGCGCAAGATTTTTCAAAAGTCAAAAAATAGCCTTAAAAATTGTGGTAGGACGAAGAAAACACTATTTTTCAACGTTTCTCATCGAGCACTATCCAATGGCATCAAAAAATTGCGAAACAAAACAAAACAAAATTTCAAAAATTGATTTCTGGGGGGGGTATTTTGGTTTCTCGGGGGAGGAGGGAAGCATGCCCCCTAACCCACCCCCCGCCACGCCCAGGTGTTGTCGAAATACTTCGGCTATTCACTGCGATTCACTTATTTATTGTACAACTAGATTTTAGATAGAGACATTTTTAAAAATTTTTAAGCCACTTCGGTAATATTCTGTTCCGTTTGTCCTTAAATGGCCTCCACGATTGCGTTTATTGTCTTTAAGCGTAAAAAAATTTTCCAGTGCTTGACTATACAATTTTGTGAGTATTTCTTATTAAGACTCAAATGTACGCCGAAGACAAATAAAATGCATCGCAATCTGATGTATTTGTGTAACTTTAAAATGTAGTTTTGCTTGCATTTTAATTCAGTTTTAGTTTTTTTCAGTTTCCTCAATTGCCCTAAGAGCAAATTACCGAACTATGCAATATGCTACACTGAAATTTATTAAGTAAAAGTGTAGTAGTACCTTTGGGTAAGATTTAACTTTCATTTTCAAGGAGCCCTTGTAAAGAAAAGCAGGGAATATGCAATTGTAGTGAACAAAGCTTTATCTCATTAATTTTCCTACAGTTGATCTATTTCAGCTCAAAATTTCTGGTTTCTATTCTACGAGATGCGGAAATTACTCCTATTTG
Source organism: Mermis nigrescens (assembly GCA_036768485.1). Classification (NCBI taxonomy): domain Eukaryota; kingdom Metazoa; phylum Nematoda; class Enoplea; order Mermithida; family Mermithidae; genus Mermis; species Mermis nigrescens. The sequence continues at coordinate 58,055 of JAVLUZ010000433.1, forward strand.
TATGATTTCTTAATCTTTTCCATGTTAATATGTTTTTCTGTATTTATTCCTCGCTTACTTTTGAGATATTTCAATTAGAATCCTGCGCCTCTTAAAGCTTGTAATTTCTCATAATATGCTCGTAATTCTCTTTAGAAACATTCAGTGTTTTTTTGTACAAGGTCCGTTTGTACATGTACAAAGATAGTCCCCGAAAGTCTTTGTACATTTGGTACATGCAAATTTTTGTGTACTAAAATATGGTACAGTAGCGATTTTAGCTGTGGTAAAACAGGGTTTTTCGACCTTTGTTAGTGTATTTTAGCTAATTTCTGGATTTCTAACGCCAAAAATGACTATAAATTGTCACAAAATGGCGCGAAGCGCCTAAAAATTTGACATTTTTCTATTCTAAATACAAATTCTGCCATTTTAAAGATATATAGGACAGACAATTACTCATTTTTCGGAATTTCACACCTTTCTACAGTTTTTGTCTTCCCAAAAATCTTTGTACATGTAAAAAGACGGTCCTGAAAAGTCTTTGTACATCGGGAAAAATCTTTGCCGAATACAAAAAAACACTGGGTACATTAGTAGCAATTTGTTTCTGCATCTTCTTGCTTCCGTTGACCAAGAGCACGCTCTCTTTTACTTTTTTCCATTTGCTCTATTTTGTTCTTTTCTTATCTCTTCATTTTATTTCTTTATTGATACTTTTTCATTTACTCTAGTTCTTTCTCATTCTTATTAAGTATGTTTCGTTCATTTTTTCATTTTTCTTCTTTTAGTTTTGTCGTATTTGTGACTTCTTATCATGAGAATATGTTGAACTTTTATTACTCGACAAACTAGCTTGCTGTTCGTCCCTAAATTTCTCGCAATAAATAGTCATGAATAATTGTGAATTTCAGTCGGATAAAAAAACAATTTTCGGCAATTATTTCATCGCGTTTTTTAGAGGAACTGCCATATCGATATTCGCTATTTTCGATCGATTTGGCGCGTAATCGATCGCAGTACAACTACGATCGAATCAGCGACTTTATTCGATCATCCTCGGAATTCATTCATTCGGGTATTTTTCAATTCCGAAAGATATAAAATTTGACTTTGATTCCATGAAGTTGATATGACAAAAATTTAATTTTATTTAAATTTATTAGAAACTGTGTCAGATTGGAAAAAGGAAATTTTCGAAAAAATTAAATAGCCTGTCCAAAACTAATCAAAAGTATACTTTTTGACTTTTTGTGTTCAATGATAGATTTTATTTAGGGCATATCGTGTTTCACACATTAGCTTGGGGGTTTAATATCAAATATAATATAAACTGAATATAAAATCGGTAAATAAGCCATAGAACAGCTTAGACGGAGCTTAAAAATCAAATTCAACGATTTTATGATAAAACGCCCGGAAAAATGAGTGTTTGAAAATTTTGACGAATTCATTATGGTTTTCCCGCCCAATTTCGGCTTAAAATTTTTCGCAACTAAAGCTATAGTTTTTAGAAAGGATGGAAATTTACGTGAAGGCTGCTTCGGGGAAAATTATCAAGTTGGATGTCGATGCATCGGAGACCGTTGAAAATATCAAAGCTAAAGTGCACGAAAAAGAAGGAATCCCGCCACATATGCAACGTCTGCAGTACGACGGTAAAAAATTACGATCAATAAACGTTATTCAATGAAATTTTGGCCCCGTATACTCCTTTGTTCTACAAAATTTCCGAAAATGCGAAAGAATTCTTCTAGAACTGTAAAATTTTCAAGAAACCGAAGAAATTCGAGTAAATTGAACAAAATACAGTCCGAAATGAGTGAAAATTTAACACATTTGAGCAGACATCCAAAGACTCGAAATGTTGAGTCGGGGTTCCTGGCTAGCTGCACCCTTTTTGCGAATTTTTTTCGGAAAACGCGAATTCGAGAGGGTGATAAAATTTCTGGGGGAAGGGGTTTAAAACCTTTCTAGGGATGGGGCTGAAATCCCCCAATCCCCCTAGATAATGTTTGATAGGAACACGTTGGCATGGGGGATCGGGGGTAAAGGCCCTGCTATACTTCCCGCCGCGCGGCGCCGCGTTGACAAAATGTGCTGCTATACTACCAAACGCTGGCACCGCGCGGCGCCGCGCGGAAGTATAGCAGCACATCGCCCCGCGGCGCTACGCGACGCCGCGCGGCGCCGCGTGGCAGATAAATTGAAGTTTGAACACTGTTAAAACTTTTGCCACGCGATGGGACGCGGCGGCCTATATTTATCATGTATTTATGAGGGAAAGCTTGATTTTAGCATTTTTTATGATGTACTGATGTTTATGCATACGTGAAAGCGTGAAAATTGAATATATAATCGATTTTTAAGATGTCTGTGTGCGAAAATGTGTGTCTCTATACCTTTCAAAACTTGTTTTCATGATGCTGAAAGCGAAAATGAGTACAGTTTTTAATGTGCACAATCGTTGACCTATACCCTTTTCACTCGTTTTCTTGACACAGAATACAGTATACAGTTTACATATGGTTTACTTTTTTGCTGTTTTACTGTAGTTACAACATCAATAAATTTTTTCTGCCGCGCGGCGCCGCGTGGAAGTTTAGCAGCACAGCCCTTGTCACGCTGGCGCCATGCGGCGGCGCGCGGCGAAGTATAGCAGGGCCTTTACACCTCCACAGAAGTTAAAATACTCTCCGCAGATTACTGTAGACCCAGAATTCTATTTTTAGTGACATTTTTGGCGGTTTTTGGTGATCTCACCCAACAAAACCCCCAAAATTTTCCTATTGCCCATGTATGGTGATAGGCACTATATCAACTATGTTTTTCTTACTACGCAGGTCATGTGCTACAGAATGAACGTCGCTTGTACGATTATAACATCAGACAAGACAGCACTTTGGATCTAATTCATGGAATAGATATTGGTATCAGGATCACACCCTCCCTGATTGTCAATTTGAGGGCTACCCCGTCGGACACAATCACTTCCGTCAAACAAAAATTACTGGACGTCGGTGGTGTTACGATAGACAGGATAAAACTCAATTACGCCGGTTAATTTTGATATTTTTTCTAAACAAGACGAGCATCGTTATGTATCATATTGATTTTCGGGCTTTCATTGTGACTCTAAGGATTTAGGCTTTGTATTGGAATTTTGGGATAAGGATTCTTGCGATTCTTGAATACTTTTTGGATTTTTTAGGGGTTTTAATTTTTTTAAGATTTTTGGGATTTTCGAAATTTTTTGGGTCGGGGATTTTGGAGATAAAGATTTTGGGATTTTTAGATAAAGATTTTACGATTTTAGGATTTTTTGGATTGTTATGCTCTTTGAGATTTTGATTGGGAATTTTCGGGAAAGGAATTCATTAATTGGATAATGAGATTTTTAATGGGCATCTTCTAAACTCTGAGGTTAAAAATTTCCGAAGATCAGAAGGTGTCTGGAAATTTTTAATTTGAGCATATAAAAACCATTATTCCAGGTTTCTCGTCGAGCTCTATTCATTGGCATCCAAACATTGTAGAAAAAGAATAAAAACCCTATAATTTAGTTCTGAAGTCGTCCGAGTTCAGGGTATTTTATTCTAGGGATCCAGATTGTTATTATTATTATTATTATTAATTATTATTATTATTATTATTATTATTATTATTATTATTATTATTATTATTATTATTATTATTATTATCATTATTATTATTAATATTATTATTATTCTTATTATTATTACTATTATTATTATTATTATTATTATTATTATTATTATTATTATTATTAGTATTAGTAGTTTTTTGTCATTAATATTATTACTTTTTATCAATATTAATAATAATAATAATAATTTTTATTATTAATAGTAATATTATAATTATTATTATTATTATTATTATTATTATTATTATTATTATTATTATTATTATTATTATTATTATTATCATCATCATCATCATCATCATCATCATCACCATCAGTAGACAGGTAGACAGCACTAAAATTCTGGGAGGGTTGCAAGATTTTTTAAAGGTCAAAAATGGTCTTAAAAATAATGGTATAACTAAAAACACCATTTTTCAGTGTTTTTTATAGAGCAGTATCCATTGGCTTCAAAAAAATTGCGGAAAAACAAAAAAATTAATTGAGTTCTGGGGCAGGGGTTTTTTGGTTTTTGGGGAATAGGGGGGTATTTGACCTACAGCCTCCTGGGGGATGCATACCCCTTTGCGTGACCATCACTATCACCACCACCACCACCACTATCATCATCATCGATATTATTATTATTATTATTATTATTATTATTATTATTATTATTATTATTATTATTATTATTATTATTATTATTATTATTATTATTATTATTATCATTATTATTATTATTATTATTATTATTAATATTATTATTATTATTATTAATATAATTATTATTATTTTAATAATATATTATTAATATTACTATTATTATAATATTATCATTATAATATTATTGTTAATAATAATAATAATATTACAGTAATAATAATAATTATTATTATTATTAGTATATTATTACTATTAGTATTCTTATTATTATTATTGCATGTGACTTATTTTTTTGAACTTGCTATAGTTTTTATTCATTACCATAAAATTGGTTTGTGCAAATTCTAGCTTATTACATTCAAATTTTTAAGGCCAAGAACTGCAGAATGATCGTTCGTTGAATGATTATGACGTCAAAAACGGCAGTGTTCTCGTGGCCACCATGCTTCATTCTTCGCCTAGCTTGAATACCTAATGAATTGAGTATAATCATAAAATAAATTTAAGTACGCGGTAATTTCGGGGTGCAGGATCAAATCGTTCTCCAATTTTGTTGCGAGATTTATCGACTTTCTACTCGATTTATCGAAATTTTCAATTTTAACTCGATTTTCATGCGTAGTTTCGCTTTAGTCATGGAGAAAACGTTGCATGTCCAGATCAAAAGTACCTAGATAAGTCGGTGAAATTGTTTCTTGCTAAATTGTATGCGTTTTCATGAAAACTCATTATATAGGTACTTATATGTAAGTAAATCAAATGCGGCCGAAATTTGCAAATTTTGAAAGATACAGCGCAATTAAAAAATCAATTTTTAGTCAATTTTTTATTCTATCGATCAACGAACCATGTTCTGATTTTCTGGATGATTAGCCCGCCCCCTTAACTCATCCACATCAAAACCATAAGTGGACAGCACCTAAATATGGGGGGTGTGCAATATTTTTCAAAGGTCGAAAAATGGTTATAAAAACGGTGGTATAGAAAACGACATTTTTCAATATTTCTCATCGATGTACTTAGCAGTGTGTGAGTGCTGGGTAGCAGTCTCTGTTGGAGGGGCATAAGAGGCGGGATGGGGTTTACTACAGCTACCATGGTTCACTACTGATACCAAGGGTTCACGAAGGACACCTTACCTGGTTTCAGCGATTTCCGAACTTTTGGTTTAGGTTACTCTAGCTACTAAGGATTATTTTACACTGCATTCATAAAGAAAGAATGTGAAAAGAAAAAGCAGCTGTTTTCTACTGCTGCTGAAAATGAAGTCCATCCAATGGTCTGCTTGAGATAAAATTTTGGCAAAATCATATATGTATGGCAAACATACTACAAGTATGATGTGAAGTCTGCAGTCATGTAAAAATATCATTTTGAATCATTCAAACCTCTAAAGGCCCATTCATACTTCGTCCGGCTCCGTCCGATTTGGTGTCGGAATGCAAAAATTGACAAAGCCGCTGCGGCACGAGTCCGGCATTATCTGGCATCATGCGGCACGCGTCCGACTTTCCCTTGCGCGTGACGTCATAATCAGTGCCGCAATGCGGCATTTCTGCCACAACGGACAAGTTTAGTTGGTTTCAACTTTCGTCCGTCCGGCACACATGAAATGTAAAGGACAGCAAATTGGAAGATTGGCGCTACATAAAAGCATTGAGAGTCGGAAGTTTGGTGCGACATGTGGCATATTGTGCTACATACATACGAACTTGCTCTTCTGCTCCGTGATGCCGTACCTACTACATAGAATTATAGACGTAACCAGGGGGGCATTGGGGGCACATGCCCCCCCCCAAATTTTTCGGAAATTTTGTTGATTCTTCTGGTGCAACAATTGTGTCCAGAGAATTGAGTTCAAAAAGGCAAAAACGTCGAAATTTTCTGGCGCTTCGTGCCGAGTCATTATTTATTGTTATATACACATGTAGATCCAATGAGTTTAAAAGCTTGATTCAGCTAAAATAATCCAATCATTTTAGTGATTTAATGCACTATTTGTTCAATGAATGAAAGTGTGCATGCTTGCTGAGCACAATAGAAAAAGTGTGAAAATGATTGTTTTCCAAATTGTCCATATTGTGCTTTATTTGTCTTTTTTACGAGGACACATAATTCTATTTCAAATGAAAGGAATGGCCAAATTTTCTTGTGTTTTTGCGCTTTCCGTTTTCTGAACTACATCTTGTTGATAAAAAAGGCCACAAATGGGACTGAAAACGTTAAGAAAAAATTTTAATTGATATATCTTTCTATATTTTATTGGCAGCGACCCGTTGCTGCACTATATACTTAGCAGAGGTTAAGAAATGCATTTCAGCTCAAAAATGTTTTGTGCAATGTATGAGTTCGTCAATTTTAAGTGTTTTTCGGCTTCATTTAGAACGGAGATTCGGCCGATTTTGCGAAAATTTCAACGTTAATATGTAACATAAGAGTGCTTTTTTACATAATTTTCGGGGTTCTGCCCTATACCCCGCTGTCAGAGGGCGCTTGAGCGCGCCACCTAGGACCCCCTAGCCGTAAAATCTTGTTGTACACGTGTAATGAGATTTTTGACAGCATAAAAAAGGTAAAAGGACTAGGAATTTGAGTTTAATGAGCAAAAACGTCATATTTTTACGGTGCATATCTGACAGGCAGATTTATTTATTTGATAATTCGTTAAAACCCTAAAACAACAACAATGGCGTCCATTACATAAAAATAAAAACGGATAATTTACATAAAAAATAGTGAAAACGCGAGAAAAAAAAATGAAAATAAAATAATAAAAAAGTTCTACTGGAGATCAGCGGGCAGTTATAGAGATTGGCCCCTGACAAAAAACGGTCAGATCGGTTTTTTCCAGTTTATTTTCAAAAGAAAACAAGGATTCCGTACGTCTAGTTTCAGAAGTTAAGGAGTTCCACATTTTGCATACTCTGTTTCCAAACCAATTTTTTCTAATTTCAATTCTGGAATGGCTCACGAATAACAAGTTTTCATCGGCCTTAAAGCGGTTCTTTGAAAATTCAAAAAATCAGTAAATTTCCTGTTTTCACTGTTTTTTACGTATTTGAAAGTTTCAATTAAATCGATTTTTATCCTTCGTTTTTCTAATGAATCAAGATTGAGACAAGCTAATCTTTCCCTATAGTTCATGGCTCTGTTTCTTAATACACAACGCGTAAAATATTTTTGAAAGTTTTCTATAATGACGATATCTTTAACATAATGTGGCGACCAAACAACGGAGCAATATTCAAGCAATGGCCGAACATAACTTTTGTAAGCTAGAAGCAGATTTTCAACGTTATTCGATTGAAATACTTTAAAAAGTTGTGACACCCTTAGATACGCCGATTTAGCTATGCCTTTAATGTAATGGGAAAATTTTCCGTCACCAGTCATGGTTATTCCAAGATCACGGCAATTTTGGTTTTCTTCTATTTCCTCGTTACTTATTTTGTACACAAAATTTACGTTGTTTCTTCCTAGGTGCAAAACGGAGCATTTTTTGATAGATAAAGTCAGCTGCCATACGTTCGACCATTCCACAATAGAATTAATTGCCAATTGCAAAACAACATGATCAGTTACATTATTTACAGGCGCAAATAATTTAACATCATCAGCAAATAAAACACATTTTACTACTTTGGGAGTAACTTTTGGTAGGTCATTTATGTACATCAGGAATAAGAGCGGACGTAAAACAGATCCCTGTGGCACACCACCATACGTGGGCAGCAAGAAATTTCTAGGGGGTGCAAGATTTTTTTGAAGGTCAAAAAATGGCCTTAAAAACGATGGTATGGTGATAAAAACACCATTTTTCGACGTTTCTCATCAAGCACTATCCATTGGCATCAAAAAATTGCGAAAAAAGCGAAAAAAAATTTTCAAAAATTGAATTCTGGGGGGGGGGGTATTTTGATTTCTGGGGAGGGGTATTTTGGTTTCTGGGGGTGCATACCCCCAAACCCCCCCACGCCCAGGTGTGCACACCACTAATTACTGCTTTAGGGTGAGAAGAAAAATCTCCCTCGACTACCCTATCGCCGCTTACTGTCCTATATACTACCGTATATCGCCGCCGCTTACTGTTCCTTCTTTTTATAAAGCTCTAGTATTGCGTTTGAAAGCCTGAATCAGTCAAAATATTTTATACTAAGTGACTTTTTTATCCTTGTGTTTTTTCTGAATTAAGTGTTAGTAATTCGTAGTTTTCTTGTTCTGCTCTGTCAGATTATTAGTATTCACAGAGCTACAAAATGTCATGGGCGGTAAAAAATGACTAAATTTCTTATTGCTTTGCGCCACTTATGATTTCCGAAGCGTTTATCAATAAAAAAGCCGTGAATTCTACATGAAAACAGTGAAAACTTCAAAAATTATCGGGGCGTAGTGCCGCTTTACACTTTTTTGTATTTACGATTGTCAGAAACCAATAAATTAGCTAGGCTGCACTACTAAAGGTCCAAAAACTCACTTTTACTATACATAAAGCTACTGGCATTCAATGCAAACGTAGTCTCGAAAATTTTTGAGCATTCTTCCCCGAACCAAAATACTGGCTACGCCTCTGCATAGAATACAAGCAACACAACAGTAGAAACCAAAGGTGGGCGCAACTAAAGTTCTGGGGGTGCAAGATTTTTTCAAAGGTCAAGAAATGGCCTCAAAAATGGTGGAAGAAGTCGGATGAAGTATGAATGAAAGTCGGATTGGCTGAAAAATGCGGCGCCGCATACCGCATCCCGCCTGACTCGTGCCACACACTGCCACATGCAGCTTTGTCCGGCAAGAGTCCGGTGGGGTGCGGCATGCACCACAGCGTGGCGCCGGATTGGACGAAGTATGAATAGGCCTTAACCAAGCTTTGAATCGAGTTCAGATCCTAATTTTATTGCGAATATACATCAAACATGCAGTCTATGTGATATAGGTGCACTCAACTTCCAGTAATCATCTTTTACTGCATAAGCTCATATTTCATCCATTGGTTGGATCAGACTTGAATTTTCAGGATTTCTGTCAATATATAAAAACTGTACCAGTTAAATGTCTTTAGGGCTATATGTCCACACGTGGGCAGCAAAAAAATTCTGGAGGGGTGCAAGATTTTTTGAAAGTCAAAAAATGGCCTTAAAAATGGTGGTAGGGCAATAAAAACACCATTTTTCGACGTTTCTCATCAAGCACTATCCATTGGCATCAAAAAATTGCGACAAAAACGAAAAAAAAATTTCAAAAATTGAATTCTGGGGGGTATTTTGATTTCTGGGTGTGGGTATTTTGATTTCTGGGGGGGTATTTTGGTTTCTGGGGGTGCATACCCCCAAACCCCCCCCCCACGCCCAGGTGTGTATATGTCTGCCTTTTTCATACAATATTATTGCACTGGCATCATCCCAATGGGATAGTGGCTGAGTTTATACGTTAACACTCGTACACCCATGGTCCCAGATTTCATTTTTTACCGGACCTTGTGATCTTCGATCACTTACAGTGAACATACAGTAGGTGTTTTTGTAGATGGTCACATCACAAATGCTGTATTGTCTATTCATTAGCAGTGTGCCAAGACATATTTTTAGTGTAGGTTTGCTGTCCGGTTGGCTCATTCAGAAGTCGCACCAAACAGTTAAAATTTCCTTTAACTTACAACTTTCCTTGAAGCATGTGCGGGTATTGCAGCGAAAATAGGAGTTCTCAGCATAGAATACATCTTTGGTAAAAACTGACTAGTGTGAAATCCGTAAAAAAACAGCTAGAATGAATTTCAGTGCCTCTGGTTTCTCAAAAGCTTATACGAGGGGTGTCCCATAAGTCCTAAGGTTTTTCTGCAAAAATGGACCATTGTTTGCCGTTTTTTGTCAGAATATTAGTTTGCTTATTTTAGCTAAACTTGCAAAATTTCAGTCAATTTCGTCATATATTCTATAAATTATTTAGATTTTTGATGAATTTTTAGCGACTTATTTTACCCCCAATTTTTGAAAATTGAACTTAGTGAAAAAACAACACTCTTCGTTTTGATGCCAAAATTTCAAAAAAAGATCGGCATGAATACTAACATACAAGAAGGTAGCCTGGTCAATGCTTTTCTTTTCAAACGGCATTCCACACAGAAACGCCATCTCTGTATGGAACAGGGTTTCCAGAATAAAAACAACCCATTTTCAGCGACATTTGTGAGGTTAGGTGCACCTGATTAGTTAATATTAGCAGCCGATTAAAAAGCCATGGTGGTTTCCATAGAGAAAACACTCAGGACAGTTCATTTAGAAAATCAATTAGCTGTGATCAACAGTTTGAAAACTGTAGAAACTTTTGTGAAACCAAAAAGCCAACTTTTTTTGCAGTCGAAAAAAACTGTTGAATGAGGCAATCTTTTGCCTATTTTCTACCAATCAGAATGAGCCTAATTAAAACGGCTCCACAGTGAAGAACAGTAGACTCCCTGCTACCAATGTGTTCGATAAAAATCTGTATACGGTTACTGTAAACAAAGTGAGGAATGAAGAATCATTTTGAGACACCCTGTCTTATTTCTATTTTTCTAAGCCCAATATTTCCTTCAAAAGGAAATGAACGGAAACAAAAATTTGTCAATATTCCTTATAGATGTCAGGGTACATTCTAACCAAAAATGGCCTGACAGAATCAATTTCCCTGTAAAAAGCTAAGGACTTCTGGGACACCCCTCGTATATCTGCAGAGAAACCTAATGGTGTGATCCAGGATCACATGGTTGGGTGTACGAGGGTTAAGAATGAGAATTCATTGAGGCCTGTATATGATGGCTTATATGATCGACAATAGCTGTCTCAACAGAAGTTTTATTGCAAGTCTCAACTTCTTCATGAAAACAGTGCCACAAAGTAAATAATGCACAAAAATTTTGATGCCTGATCCAATGCTTGATAACACTCGAAAAATATTTAAACAAATCAGCACAGAGATCTTTCATCATTTCTGTAAAATCTTGCTTAAGCAATGGCCAGAAGTAATGGGCCAAGGCTACCTCTGATATGAAGTTGTTGGTGAGAAGTACCTGCTCAACTACACAATTATACGTTTGTTGTCTAGGTTCCATCTTATCTATGTTTATTCCAAAAGAAAGTCATACTTATAGTCTCACAATATAACTAACATATCTGATAATTTGGAGCATGATGCTCAGTTTAATCTGCAGAGGATGGTTATGCGCTTGGTTCGCTAAAGCATGTAATAATGTCTGGAGTTGTTTTTTTGTACAAGTAAAACCAATACATGGAGTAGCTTTGTATCACTCAATGCCATACTCCACATGCTAGCAGCCAAATCGAGTAGCAAAGTTCGCACTTTCTTGGGATTGGCTAACTATTACTAACGATTTGTGGATAACTTCGCCTCCCGCACAACAAGAGGGTCTAAGTACAGTTTTGATTTTTTTTAGAAAAACGAGTTCAAAGTTTTTGAGTTAGACCTTTAAGTGTACTAGACCCTTGAGGTTCTGACGTTTTGCACAGTGAATTTTCATTATTATGGTACGAGACCATGTTTAACGTATAGAGCTCTTTGAGACAAATCGAATGATATGTCTAACTTCATTTTGACATGGAAATGCACTTAGACCCTTTTGCCACGCTAGTGACAAATTCGCCAATAAGACATTGGCAATCAACAGGCTTCTGCGTAGGAATGTTCCATTTTAATGAATACCATCTTGTCAACATAGTTTTCAATACATCAAGCATGATTTGACAAAGGCCACTACCTTGGATTTTCCAGACTTAACATGCTTATTCTTAGTGCAAACATATGCTAGCGGAAGTGGGTTTGGTGGCGTTCTTTCCCAACATATTCTTGATGAAGAATCAATTGGTTTTGTATTGAGAACATTGAGCAAGGCAGAGCAAAATTATGCGACCATTGAAAAGAAACCTTTGTGATCATTTTGTCAATAAAGCAGATCCGACCTTACCTATTTGGGCATTGATCACATTCATCAAGTTTCACACTCTGATTTGTTTGTTTAAGATTCATGATGCCTTGGGTTTTGTCACTACAAGAATATGACTATGACATTGTATATCGGAAATGATGTGACAATGGCAATACAGATGCTCTGTAGCACTTACCAGTTAAATCTATGGAACCCCAAGTAAGACATGCTGTGCATAATGGAATCAAAGAATCGGTGGACTCCAACAAGTGTAAAAATAGTATATGTGTACTCAATTTGAACAATGACCTATCACAAGACTTGCCAATTATGCAGCGTTGGGACACCTTTCTAGGTGCTATTTTCCGTTTCTTGTTAAATCACAGAATTCCATAGTGGATGTACCCGAACAGTGGAAGTTAGCTGACAACTATGTGATCAACAATGGAATCCTCAAATACCAGAACAATTCATGGCAGGAACCCGTCTTTTCCTCGCCAGCTGATACCTATGTATGTTGTTGAGAGCATTACACAATGACCCCACATCTGGACATTTGGCCTATCCTTGAACTTGTGAGAAAGTTTGAAAACGCTATTTGGCTGGGACAACATATTGATGTGTGGAAGCACTGCCATGAATTCCTCCCCTGTCAGTGCCACCATCCCGCGACTCAACATCTACCAGTGGAGTCAATGCGTCCTACACCCCTGGCTGCTGCTCTAGACCATTGGGTCATGGATACTATGGGGCCGATCATGAATACCACCAGCAACAATTCTCATATTTTAGTCTTCATTAATTGGATGTCAGAATGGGCCGAGACTGTGGCCCTTCAAAGATTTGTGCCACTACAATTGCCAAGTGTTTTGTAGAACAAAATGTCCTGTCATTTAGTACCCCTAAAATTGCCCAATCTGATCGTGGAACTGGAACTGGGTTTGTGGCTACTGTATTCCAACAAGTCTGTCAAAAGTCCGCCAAATCGCATCTCACCTTACTGTCTGCAAACCAACAATTTGGTGAAAGATTCAATCGAACTTTGCAGATGATGCTATCTACATGTGTATGCAAGAGCAAGAGGACAGATGGGACAAAGCCATATCCAGTGTCACCTTTGCCTACAATACCAGCCATCATGATAGCATTAGATACCCGCCATATTCCTCAGCCTATGGATGCAATGCAAAATTGCTGATCAAACAAGCTCTGGATGCTAACGGAACTGTTGATGAACCTCATCTACCAATCATACAGCACATTCTTCATAGTTTGCAAATTGCTCGACAACTCGCTGCTAATGATGCCCAATGCGCTAAATTACAACAAAAGAAGCAATGCACTTTGCAAAATCAAACAATTGAGACCACTTATTGTGCTGGAGAATTGGTAGTATTTCAAAATGCCCATGTCACGACGAAATTCCACAATTGCTGGCTTGGGCCATTTGCAATTTGGCGTCTATGACCACCAAACGCCACAGTCAGAAAGCTTAGTGGTTGCCGACGAATTTGAGTAGTCTATGTGAACCAATTGCCCCCTTTTCATGGACAACAACACAGCGTTATTGGCAATGCTGACATGCTAAATAAGGAAAGCGTCAAATATCAGCCAGCAGAATATCTGGCTAGGAGCTGAGAGACTAACTGACACTGCTGCCCGGATATTTTTGATAATGACAATTTCCATAAAATTCACCTGGATCAAACTTATTCTACCCATGGATCAATTAAAGATTCAACGTCATGTCAACCCATAGTAGAATGCTTTAGAATTTTCCGGATGGGGAGGAGTTGTAAGAGAATGACATACAATGCATACAATGATACAAAAGTGATACATATTGTGATAGCTATGTAATCTAATAGCGTCAGCTAGGTACAATATAAGTAATCCGCTAATTCTTGTAATAGCAATGCATGCCCACTTTCTCAAACTATATAAGCTTACAACTCTATATTAAAATGGTAAGCCTCACTTAGTCTATTATACACATTAGACTACAGTATATAAAGCATTCGGGTGATAGTCATGGTGATACTGCCCAGCCCTGGCCCCGTTTTGCTACACCTCGCATGAGCTAAATTCTCATTCATTCCATTTTGCGCATGAAAGCCCGAATTTTATTGGTCGTAATTATTATGTTACACTACCTTTTTATTGGAAAAAATTGAGGCGGAAAATCTTTTTTTTGATTGCTTTTATGTTTTTATATCCTTCTAACGAAAAGCCAGACAACGCATGAGTAAACATACCCACATGCCTACCTAGCACTGCTCCTGTATGTCAAGTCAGTCTCACATGATAACTTCCATTGAAAAATACGACGTGTGACTGTTCTTAAAAGGCTTTTTTACATACGTTGGTAAAATCTGCATACTTAAGCAAGTCTGGTTGGTTGTGTGTGTGCATTAGCGCTGTACTTATAGCATACGACAGGAAAACGAGTTCAGGTAACCGCTTATCTGCACAGCCTGTACGTTCAGGGCGGCCCAAAAAAGGGAAAAATATTTAGTTCATAATTCATTTTGTGATTAATTTAGCTCAAAACTGTGAAAGTTTTTAAAACAACAAATGTAGGATGGTTGCAAAGTATCATTAACTTTTCCCTACTATTCCTTTTTTCGGTTTACTCTTTTATAAGCACTACTTTTTTGGTAAGTTTTAATACAACCGGAAAAGGTGTTAATTAGTAAATCTCTTTGAAACTTCAATTTGAAGTGAGTTTTTCTCACATTACATGCTTTTGACTGTGTATGTATTCTACAAAATGTGTGATTCGCAGACACTGGTGCATTTAGAGGGGGCGGGGTAGCGGTTGCCCACTGTCGTCAAAAAAAATATTTGGGCCTAGAGAAAAAAATGTTTATTTTTTTGATAATTTTAGCCATTTTTATCATTATTTTTCAAATTTTTTCCGGCGCAAAACAGTACTCATTAATGACATTTACTGACTCTCTTGGCAATCTAAAAAACTTATACTCACATCAGAAGAGTACTTTTTGTGCAGAACAAAGATTTTAGCATGGAACGTCAGATGACCACATTAAATTGTATGTTTCTAGGCCCAGGGCGGCCCCACTACAGCTCTAGTTTTGTAGCTCTTACAATGATATCTCGAGTGTTTTTTCGGCGATTTGTGTCGATTTATGCATCAATTTTGCGAGTTTTTCATTAAAAAACATCGGAAAATTCCAAAAATTCTCTTTTTTGCATCAAAAATAATTCTGCCTATCAAAAAACAGCAGAAAACCGGCACTTTTAGCATAATGTACGAATTTTCGGAAAATGTAAGTCAAATTGTTGTAAGTTGTAAATTGTTGTAAGTTATAAACACACCTGAGCGTTGAGGGTTTGGGGGTATACACCCCCCAGAAACCAAAATACCCACCCCAAGAAATCAAAATACCCCCCCCCCACCAGAATTCAATTTTTGAAATTTTTTTCGTTTTTTTCGCATTTTTTTGATGCCAATGGATAGTGCTTGATGAGAAACGTCGAAAAATGGTGTTTTTATCGCCATACCACCATTTTTAAGGCCATTTTTTGACCTTCAAAAAATCTTGCACCCCCCTCCCAAATTTTCTTGCTGCCCACGTATGGTTGTAAATCATTGTAATTCAAATAGAACAAAAGTTATAAGGATGAGTTTGTGTACCCATTTTTACGCAATTTATTAGATTTTTACGGTGTAATTAACAGAAAAGTGTATTCACAAAAGTGTAATCCGAAAACGCAATATAAGGAGTAACTTGATGAAACATGACGATTTTTTAGTCCTATATTTGTTATTTTAGGACACCTTCACTACTTTGCGCATATTTAACATAATAATGCTTATGATAAAAAAATTTGTATTTTTCTGGGCCATCAAAAGCTTTGTTTTATAGAGAGAAACGAAAATTTAGACTAAATCTACTTTGATGTATTAAAATGAAAAAAACAAATATAAAAGTAGATATTTAATTAATTAGCAGCAAAAAATCACTGTACATGGTCTAAAAATGATCAAAATAAAAATTGCATATGCATAATTATTTAATTAAACATGGCTGTACCTTATCATAGTGAGCCTAGAAGCAATTTTTGGATAATTTGAATGAAAGCGCACAAACAAAATAGACTAAATTTATTGGTTATACTATTTTTTGGACATTTTTAACACTCTAATATCTGGCTAAAGAACCAAGGATATTGCATGCAGATACATACACGATTCAATATAATTAAGATGTAAAAACCAAAATACAAATCATATAATCATTTCTTGCAGAAATTGAGGCTTGCAGTTTTAGAAAAGTTATGATTTTGTGTGAAATCATAGAATAGTAAATATCATGACGAAACAAATGGTAATACAATGAATGCTGATGGCTTATTACTCGCAATAAAACTTTTTCACCGTCTAAAAGTTAACATTTAAATTTTTTGACTTTTTTTCAAAATCTGCAACAAGGAGTTCAAATTAATGCAGAGATCTTAATGTCAGAAGAGAATAAAGGCACAGAGCTGAATGTTACCTTTTCTTTTAGATCATGTGGGGCGGGGTGGCCTAGCCGCTCCGCATAGGTTCAAAATAGTTGGCGAGATAAAGAATAGATATGTAATTTGAAATAATTTTCGGTCGTCAGTGATGATAATTTCTATGCCTTTTAATCAAATTTATTTACTCTCTTGGTGACCTGGAAGCTATTTTTTACTCACAACTAGGATTCAAAACAATTTCAAAACAATCTCAAGAATAGAAAGAGCTATCATTCAGCGTTACGTAACTTTTTAAAATTTTCGACTTTTTCGCATCAAATGCTTCAAATAATGGATCGAGCAGTAAATCAAGCTTCTAAACATCCTTCCGCCTAAGTTTTACAAATTTACCGGCGTTCCGCGCCGGATTATCGTCATCAAAAATCAAATAAATTCAATGATTTTTTGCACAAAATTCTCGAAAATTTTAAAATTCTAAGAAAAAAAGGGTTATCAGAAGTGATTTCAAATGAAAGTAGACAACGTAAACGCCGAAAAAGGGACGTGTATGGCAAACTTTTGGTTTGTGGAAGATTCGCCCTCGACAATTCGCCACCATTATTTCGCTCCCAACATTTCGCCTCTGGGTACTTTTTTGCCCCTCCCCGAACTTTCACCCCTTACATTTTGCCCCTTCGTCCCCAAGCATTTCGCATTGAAGGTTTCGCCCCCGGCATTTATTGCTGTGCGATAAAAAGAAGTTTGCATAAACATGGACAGTGCCGAAATTCAGGAGGGACAAATAGCCCTTTTTTATTTTTTCCGTATTTTCTCTTTTACATTATTCTAATATTTCTGTTTTTCTTTTTTTCAATGGTTACTGTGGCTAACAAAAGCCGGACTGTCAGATGGATCAGTACGTCAAGAACAATACTGTCAAATGGAGAATAAAATAAAAATACAAAGATAAAGCAAGACTGTAAAGTAAAAAACGCAAACACAAACCAAAATTCGAAATTGTGCGCTAGTCGATCAAGTTTAAATTGTCAACGTCTTCCACATGCACTTAGGGGGTTAAAGGGGTATTCCCCGCTGGAGGGTCAGCCAGACAAGTACGTTCTGGCGATTAGAGCTGGCGGAACATTTTTCCATCATTTTTGAGGGAAAATACTGTAATCTCAAACTTTCCGGCGCTTGGCTCCGGATTAATGCTTTTATTTGCTTTTTTCTATAGCTTTTGATGCAGTAAGAATGGATAAAAATGCTTAAAAACTGCGGTATTACAATAAAAAGCGTTTATTTTGACTAATTTCGTCGTTAGGATAGAAAAAATCGAGAACACTGAAGTTGATGGTTTAGATTTCGAGATTGACCTCTCCTGCCGACCCTGACCTTTTGTATCACAATAGTGTCTTTGATGTGTATGACAGTCCGGTTTTTGTTCTGCATAATAAAAAATTAAAAGAGAGAATTATAAACATACGAAAGATGCGGAAAAACGTAAAAAAGAAAAAAACGATTATTTGCCCCTCCCGAATTTTGGCACTGTCCATGCCTAATGCAAGCTCCTGTTTATTATTGCATAGCAGTAAATACTGGGGTGAAACATACGAGGAGCAAAATGTTTGGGGACGAAAGATCCTAGCCCTAGCACGACTAAGGAGGTGAGATTTACCCACTCCATGGTTTTATGTAATAGATTTTCTTCATAGTGTTAGCTATGAAATCAATATAGTAAATATAAGAGTAAACAGTGTTTTTACATCAAAACAGTAGAAAAAATTTGATATGGAGCCCGAAAACATGGAAATTTGGCAAAAATGTGCTAAATATGCTAAATAAGTAGTTATGGTAAATTTTACCCCATACAGAATGAATGAAAACCTATCTTATTTTGTTTGTACCGAAAAAACCAAAAAACCCAGAAAAAAACCCACAAAACCCAAAACTGTACATTCAAAATATTAAAATCTGGGTTTTTTCCATCCCTGACTATTACATACATAAATCTAAGCCTAATCCTAGTAAAAATAAAGAAGTTTGACCAGGAAAGAAGACTTCCAGAAAAAAATTCGAAAAAAAATTTTTCGAACTCCCGTGAGCACGCATGCGCTGACGCGCGCCATCATATACCTGTCGTGAACAATGTCTATCACTCCGAATTTCAACTATAATAACTCTTTTATGGATAAATGGACCGCGAATCTCATGAAGTAAAGCATATATAGTCGCTATATGTAAGAATTTGCATCAAAAAATAAAGAACACAAAAAAATCGGCATTGGGCTTCAAAGCAGTTTTTCACTCACTACAGTAAAGCAAGTATGCTTGAAAAGCTTATATATGCACCAGTATTAACTTGCGCATTTCACAAGATAACATTTAACGATTTCTGACTAATAGAAAGGAAAATATATTGATTTCTATAAAACATACATTTTCCCGGCCTTCCGGATAGTAGTGCTGGGGCTAGGGGCGAAATATGTAGGGACGAAAGTTCCGGGCAGAAATGTACCTAGGGCGAAATGTTGGTGGCGAAATATCGGAGGCGAAATGTTGAGGGCGAAATGTTGGAGGCGAAGGTTCCGGAAACTAAATTTTTGGACTTATCTTTAAATGTTTTTGGAAAAGTTGGGTACCGCCCCCATCCCCTTGGGAAAATCCTAGATACCCACTGACTTCACCGTAAAAACTGGAATTTGAATTGTACCTTAGCTTTATTTCTGATACTTATGACTTATATTAATGAATAATAAATTTAAATAGTGCAGAAATTAATAATTTAGAAATTTAAGCGAAAAGTGTATGCAAATATTAAGATTAGATCCATAAAGTCTTATTCACTTTTGAGTAAGATTTTCAGGCAGAAATTTTGTTGTCTCGAGAAATATCAAGAATTATGCTGAAAATTTTCAAATTTTTATGCTTTTATATGTATTTATATCCGAAGCAGGGAATTTCATGTATTCAGAAAACAAATGTGATAGCCTGCATAGCGTTGTTGATGCGACGAAAATGATTGTAATTTACTTGTTGTTGGTCTGCTTATTGATTAATACTAATCTTGCTGCTTTGATGAGCGAAGATGGTGATTTTCACTATTTTTTACACTTGTGATTGCACTAGACAAAAATCATGTTTCAAAGGAGTATGGATTATCTAAGAACGTGGAAAGCGCTTGAAATCTGGGTTCCAAACTTTTTTGAAGATCTAGAAAGTACCAAAAAATTTATATCAGGACAAAAATAATATTTTTGATATTTCATTTTGAGCTTTATCTCTAATTGGATCGAGCAATCATAAAAAAATAATAAATTTGAAATTTTAAATTTAAGATTTCTTCGATATTGGGGTAGAGCCGCCTCCCCACAAACCCACATGAGGGTTTAACCCAAGTTAACTCAAATCTTGGACTGCCCCTCAAAACTTGAGGCCAGTGATCGGACCGAGGGTACTTTTTGGACCCTCGGCCTCGGCCGAGGCCGAGGCGGCTTAAAATCCTTGCCTCGGCCGAGGCCGAGGCCGAGGGTAATGCCGAGGGTCAAGCTTATATACCTATACCCATAAATAGTACTCTTAGAATACTTTGTATGCACATGAGCTAGAGAATAATCGTAATGTTAAACACTTTATCGATTGTCAAACAATTCATTTTTATTTTCAATAATAGTAGATTGAATGTGTGAAGGATTTATTGAATAAAGTCAGCAGCATGAAAGCATACTTAATTTGACAAGTTGCCGTTGATGAAGACTTGGAAAAGTTACATAATCAAAAATATGGCTGAACAAGCACTTTAAAACTTTCATTACTATAAATAAGAAACAGTGTTGAAGAAATAAACGAACAAACGAAATTAGCTAAGAAAAGACAGAACTGTAGCCATTTTTGTGCTCGCTTTTGTAGTAATGCATGTTCAAACACGCTTTTTCAGTCATCCAATTCTGGTGTGGCAGGTAATATGACGGAAACTGCACTGTACTTTCCGATCATAGTTTCCCAAGGTCCAGAATTGAGGGAAGGGTGGAATCCCAAAATGGGGGACCAGTAAATTAAGTAGTGTCTTTGTATGAGCGAACAAATTTTTGTAGATATTTTATATAAATATATTTTTAAACATGCACATTTTTACATACTGCCAGTGTGTGACCTGCAACCGAAAAAAACGCAGTCCTAAACAGTGTTTTCTTTTGTGCAAGATACCTTTTTACATGTACAAAGATGGTATCCAAAAGTGTTTGAACATTTTGTACATGCAAATTTTTGTGTACTACTATAGCCTGGTACAGTAGCGATTTAGTGTGATAAAAGAGGGTTTTTCGACCTTTGGTAGTGTATCTTAGCTAACTCCTGCGTTTCTGAATATTTGACATTTTTCGATTCTAAATGCAAATTCTACCATTTTAGAGATATATAGGACAGACAATTACTGATGCGCCGAAAATTTTCGGAAATTTTACACCTTTTTACAGTTTTTGTCTCTCCAAAAATCTTTTTGCATGTACAAAGACGGTCCTGAAAAGATTCTGTATATTATGAAAAATCTTTGCCGAAGACAAAAAACCGTGGCCCTAAGTGCGATAATTCGGCTTGAATTTAGTTGATAATATTAGTTCGGCGCGAAGCACCGAAATTTTTATCAGCTTTTGATGAAATTTACACATAAAACTCGACTGAGAAAGCTAAAACAACTTGTACTACAAAATCAGAAATATTACAGATATTGTAATATGTCAATTAAATCTTGTAATAAGCACTACTGTGCTTAGAAATCCAATGCAACATCAGGATAAATTAGTCAATTTTATCTTTGAACGGCAAAAAAGTGCAAAGTTATTAAATAGTACTTATTTTGCATAAAATTTTTGAAAATAGTATAAATAGATACAAATGATATTTAAATCTGCATAAAGATGCCTAGATTACACAAAAATTGATTTTGGAGTGTTTATTTCCCCTGCTTCAATTGAAATACAGTATATTAGCGATATTTTGCGCGAAGCGCCGAAAATTTTTTGAAATTTCCTAAAATATACTGAAAAACGATATAATTAATATCACGTGGTCCAAGAAAGTATTTCAACATTGTATAAAAATGGCTCCAAGAAAATGCACGAGCCGAAATTGATTTTTGGCAAAACCTGCATTTATTGGCCATTTTTAGGTGCTTTTTGCGATTTTCGGCCGAAAATTCGTGATCATTTACCCCCTCTCCCATAAAAATGGCCGAAAACCACACGTGTAACAGGGGGCTTTGGGGAATTCCACACCCACCCAGGGTTGGACGTCCTCCCCACACCCTTCCCTCCAACGTCAGAAAGTTTTTACCCACCCAACCCGTTTTTGGCGAAAATTTGCGCTTTGTTGGCTATTTTTAGGTGCTTTTGCCATTTTTGACATAAAATCAGAATCGCTAATCCCTCCTCCTTCTAAAAATAGCCAGGGACCCCTACCCAGAAATTTCAAGCCGTTACATGTATGCCGAGGAGCCCCTCCCAAAAATTTTGAGCTGTTGCATGCATGTTTTATAGTGATAGTTTGTCTATTCACTCTTGCTTTTCAAAAATACTGTATCACTTCGTGAAATTCTAATAGTTAGCTGCACTTTTGCCATAGTAAAAATTAAGTTCAAAGAATATTCAAAAGGTTTTCACCAAAAATCGTCTGACAGTGACTTGAGTCTTTTACCCTGAGAGGAGAGTAAAAACCCTCCCTCACCCCCTTTGGGAATGTGTCTTTCCGAATTGGCACTTTGCTGTATGTAACTTGGTGTAACTGGGTACGCGACTAAAACCATAAGAAAAGTCTATAGGTAAAAAATAGCCTCTGTACTGCAGATGCATTCTAAATAGTTAATATTCAACGGATATATTAAACTTATTCAAATTTAATTTTAACCCTCGGCGCCTCGGCACTTTTCAGCTTCGCCCTCGGCGCCGAGGCCGAGGCTCCAAAAACGCCGAGGCTTGCCAGCCGAGGCCGAGGCCGAGGCCTCGGTCCGATCACTGCTTGAGGCTAACGAAAGTCATTTGAGACAAAAAAATGCAAGTTTCAAAGTTGTCTGTTTTGAGACATTTTTGCATTTTGAAAGGTGAAATTAAAGAGAGCGTCTCCTCAAATATGAGAGTCATAGCGATAAAATTTACATATATATCTTTATATTACTTTGAAGCGTATAATTATTGCAAGGAATGGTTTGCACCTGGCTGTTTGCCTGATATTAATTATTAAGGCGAAAAGAAACGCATAACGAAGAATTTAAAATCAGTTTTTCATTTCAAATTTAAAGCAGATATCTAACAACATGTATTTTATTATAAGATTTCACTATTCCGGTAAAACCAGTATTGTTTGCATACCTACTAAATTTCCTTATTTTCGTTAGCAGAGCGACATTTTCGGGTATTTTAGAGTTTCAGGGATCGGAAAAGCTATAAAAATAGAGGCAAAGTCTTAATATTTTTCAGCATATCTCATCACATCAGGCCATAGTTTAAAAATCGCAAACAACAAAAGATTCTAAAAAAATAAATGGAGGATAGCCGGGCTCTTTTAAATTTAGGTTCTAAACCCATGGCTCTCGTTGATGCGCGTTATATTTTCTCTGCATTTAAAAGTGAAGCAGATGAAACACTGAACCCAGAAGTTCACCAAATGAAATTAAAAAATGCTATCAGTATGAAGTTCAGTTTTTTGCGCTTTTCTCATGTAGCATCGCTTTTCGATGCCGTTACCAGCCAAACTAAAATGACACCATTTTAATCTTTGGCCAACTATGTCAATTTATCTTAAATTTCATGCATTAGATATTCTATTTTAACTCCACCACCTCTTTATTTTATACAAATCTAAAAATTATTCGTAGCGCACGGTTTCATTTTGTTTTTTTGCAGAATGAACAAAAAATAAATCGAAAAATATCAATTTTACACGAGTTCCTATATTCGTAGATTTCAGAATTCTTCTAGCGTCTTGCCAATTTTTGATCCGATTTTATATAAAAATATTTATCTCTTAGATTCTTCTAAGAGTCAGGAATCACTTGAAGAGCAGCAAAACGAGTACGCTTCTCGTCTTTCCGCATCGGCTGAAAGACGAAAATACGATTTTGGCTAGGGATAAGAGCGTTTTGAAGTATACTACAAGTCCATGAAACTAAAATGTATTTTTTTGTAGAAATCGGCTCATTTATTTGGTCATAATTTAACTAGAGCTTAATATTATTTATGGTTATGCGTGTAGGAGAATAAGATAGTAAATTATTTGATTAATTATTTATTCGAATAACTGAATTAAATCAAGTTAGACCTGTGCTATACGACCTACATCCACTTCAAGTTATATTTTTCTTGAGCTACAGCGGATCGTATATATATGCTTATTGTAGTCGTGAAGATATTTATTGGAAATCGTAGACATAATTGATCAATCTAGCGCGATTATCGAAAAATCTTCCCATGTTTATTCTTTATTATATACATTTTTTTAAAAATCGCACCTAAAAATGTCCAAGTGTTGCTGTAGGGAGCCCTCGTATGTTGGGGGTAGCCAAGTATATTATAGGTACGCGCTATCGCGCTACCTATGATGATTGAATATGAATAGCTACGAAAATGACTGATTTTGCAAAATGCCTTACTAGTACCTACCACTACGCACGATTAGCTTTGCCTGAATTGTTTAAAAATAGTTGTAAGGGGAATTTTAGCAGGCACGTAGCTGGCTTTTCGAATTTGGGGGGCTCAAATTTGGAAGTCAGATGTCTCAACAATTACTAAGCAAAAGTAATGTTTAGTGTCACGTGTGTTACGCTTTGCTAAATCGCGGCCTTGGCAAACTGAATAGTTTGCTACTTTTTGAGCTTTTCTCACTGAGTCTATATACTGAAGAAGAAAAAATTTTCAAAAAATTTAAAAAAATAAACTTGATTTTAATCACATTCCAAAAATAAGTTGCATAAAATGGTCACGCAAATGCATACGTGTATAGCATAAGAATTCTGGGAAGAGGGTCAAGCCCAAAAGAATTTTAAAACGTGCTTTTTGTGCTAAAGAACGAAGGGTACACGTAAAAACACTATTTTCTGACGTTTCAGACAATGCTCGCTAACAATAAGACGTAAAGAAAATTTTCGAAAAAAATTGAAAAAAATTTGAAAAAATCGAGTTAATTGAACGAAATATAGTCAAAAATGTGTATATAGCGCGAAGCGCCAAAAATCTAAGATTTTTGAACCAAAAATGATCTAAAAACGCTCAAAAGTGCACACTTATTAAAACTTTTATCAACTTTCACGAAAAAAAACTTTTAACAAATTCTACGGGTGGGGTGTGGGTATGAATCATTTTTCGGGGGGTCAGTTGCCATTCTGGTGGGTCAAACCCCCGCCCCCCCACCCCAAGAACACGTCTGCGCAAATGACTTCTAAATATTTATACCTACTGAAGAATTGTTTAACTTTTTTGTTATCAATTATGGTAAAAATATATACAACAGCAATAGATCTTGGCGCGAATCGCCCGAAAATTTCAGGGTCTGGTTCAAAAGTGTGCTGGAATCTATTCTTGTAGTCTTTATGAATGCGCTTCAAGAATTTTCATTTTTTCCCTTTGTAGGGACCCTTGCAAGATAATTCGCATTTCAAAAATTTGAAGAGGGACCAGTCCCCCACTATCCACCCCAAAGCTACGTGTGTGAATTTTAGGTGTCTGAAACAACATCGAAATTGGGAAAAAGACACTGAAATTGAGAAAAGAATAACTAAGGCTTTGAACAATCGATGAAAAAATAAGTAGGTACCTATTCTTTGCATCACAAAAAAATGCTTGCTAATTGAGTCACAGAAAATATAGTAAAGTTGCTAACTATAGGCTTGCTATTTCATACATTTCTTTATTTTCATTTTTTCAGATTCAAGAAATGATATATTTTATATTGTTTTATCATATTGGTGTTTATAAATAGATATTATATTTGTATTTGATTTTTTTGGTGTTGGTAATTTTTGATATTTAAAATCGATCAATTGTCGAGCGGTTAAACTTTTTTGAGCTGCTGAAGAAATAAATATACCAATCAGACTCGAGGTCACTAAAGTGGTTGAAAAAACGATTTTCCAAGTACAGCGAGCGAGGTACAATTATAAGACTTCGTGTCTTCCTCAAATTTGGATCACTTTTCTTGAAGTGTTTAGTTCGATACAGTAAACTGATATTCATCTAAAGTCAAAATCGTACAGTAATCTGCAAAATGGGGTTCTAGTGATAAAATCTGAAAGTTATGAACTTATCGAATCGGTTCGGTCTTGAAGTGCTTATGTTGCGCAAAACGAACTTTAGTGATGATAAGCATGCTTAGCAAATGATCTCATTGAACACGTGTAGGTCGACGTGGATCAGGAGAATAAATATGTATAAAGACATTGCACAAAAGTTTGAAAAATTCAATCGAGCAGATATACCAGTCTTAGTGTAGCTCCGTTGATGTTAACGCTCAACGGGGTCTCGTTGAATTGGACAGAACCCCTCCCCATCCAACGATAGTTATCAAAACGCATCACGCACACAAAGCTATAAGCTAACGGACGATAAAAGAGCTTATCGTTTTCGATAATCCAATGATGAAATGTTCGAGGCTCCCCACTGAACTCGAACGAAAAATTTTTACACGTAAGCGAAAATCAGACTGCAACCATTTCATGTGTTTGTACGGCGCAACGCTGATCTTTTTTTATGATAGTAAGGGTGTCATACTGATAATTTGAAGTGTTTCATACGAATAAACATTGGAAACGAAAAGCGATGTGCATTTTACACCGAATAAAGGAATCATGCTGAGTTAGCCGGGCTATTTAATGGCTTAACTTGGAGTTGCGAGATCAGTTTTCCATACTTATGCCTATTCCCTTCAATTTCTTATTTGAAGTAGCTTATCTGGACAACTTTCAACATATATTCATTTGATGATTTGATAGATTGAGTGTGATTTAGACGATTGTATTCAGTATACTGTGTGTGTGCCTTTCCATTAAAAATCATTTTGAATAAAGTTCGATCATTTTGAAAATCCTATTCGGATTGTTTTAGCAATGTTTCTATATGTTACTCTTCTATTGGCAAACGAGAATATATATGCCTTCAAAACCGACATTCATGTCGTCATTGACAGATTCAGCATTTTCGTGTATCGTGGTGGTTCCACTTTTTGCTTAGGATTGTATAGGGAATAGTCTTGCAATCTCTAAAATCTCTCAAACATTAAAAATCTCAATCTCGGAAATTCATCGAATCAAAAATCATGAAGCACATGCGAACCAGCGTTTCACCGCATTTCTTTTGTCTTATTTTATTGAAAAACAAATCTGGAACAGTAATTTTCCCGACAGTTTATATTGGTCATTTACAAGAGAAAAATGTTAGCTTAAGCAGACAACGCATTTCTGCGTGTTGCGCTTTAATGTTAACAGCTTAGCATAATGTAATAATCTCCAAGTCGACCATGACTTTTGGCAACTTGCATACTGTTCTTTCAAATCGCTTCGCACTATATCTGATTCAAAAATTTTGAACAAGTCGTGTTTTCCTGTACACTAGAGTGACTTCTCGGAACTTATTCAATTATTCAGCAAGCATATTGGTTATTGCGTGCAATGAGCAACTTGTCTATTTGGACTTTAATTCTGCCTTATTATCTGGAGAAAATTTTATGCATGTCGAGACCGTCGAACCCCGCGTGCATGTCCGGTCGTAGGCATACGTGTTTCCGAGGCTTGGACCTTCGGAATACATACTGAAACTAGAAAATGGTTGAGACCCTTAGAATTGTTAATTTTCCCAAAAGAAAATCATAGACATTCTGCTGTTTCACGTTTTTAGCTGACTTTTGGCTCAAGAGTGAGATTTTTGGCTTTTTCCGGCGTATAATTTTCGACTATATTTTGTTCAATTATGTTTATAAGAATTCTTTAAAATTATTTTATTATCTATAAGGTCGGTCATCGCCCGGTATGTAAAAACAGTGTTTTTGACGTGTAACCCTTCGTTGTCAGCCCAAAAGAGCAATGTTCGTAAAAATTTCTCGAGGCTGGCTCTCAGGATTCCCACGCTGTATATGTTTGGTCGATCGTAGTTAGCGAACTTTTAAGATCTCTGAGCAGTAGAAACTCGTGCAATAGATGTGGAGTATTCATGCGAAAATTTTCCTAATTCATATGTGGTTTTCGTACGATGAGCATTGCTCGTAATGTGAAATTAACAATTAATAACGTATATTTTCAAATTCCAGAAAAAGGTAAATCATTGAAAATATTAAGTATGTGCTAAAAGAGTTGTAAAAAGGCTACAACTTTTGAATCAAAATACTTTATTGAGTAAGACAAAGTGTACAGCAACTAAAAATTTCAATAAAAGTCGTTTGATTACGTGAACAGATACTATAAGAACATATAAACATATAAGCTGAGTGTGAGTTTTAACTATATTGACCTGAATGCAGCTCAAATCCTCACCCGTGCTCTCTGTGCAACAACAAAAAAGATTGATTTGAAGCATTGTTTGGATAGGTCTACGACAAAACGCCCCCAGGCAAAACATCTCCAACAAAACGCCCTACGACCAAACGTCCTTACGACAAAACGTCTTCAACAAAACGTCCCCAAAAAACGTCCCCACGACAAAAAGTTCCAATAAAACGTCTCCAGTAAATCATCCCCATGACAAAACATTCCACAAAACGTCATCAGTGTTATAAATTGTTCTATATAATGCCTATCAGATGTGAACTCGTATGTCTAAAGTTGTTGAAATGTCTCTTTCGTTTCCCCGTCCGTCCCGATTCTCTGACCACCCCGATTCTCTGACCATGTTAAAACTGGAGGAGTGGAAAACAAGTGAATTTATGCGAATCGTGATTATTTTGTCATGCTAAGAGAAACAACAACGTTACGTGTGAAACAAGAGATAAAAACAAAGACTAAATCAAAAATTAAAGACAATTGAAGAAAAATTGAAAATATTTATACATGAGAGACAATAAATAAAAAATAAAAAATAAGTAAGAAATAAAAATTGTAATAAAATAAATTGAAGAACGCATAATAAGATTCGCTTAATTTAGAAAATTCCCGCTTACTTCATCACACCTACTAATACTGAGCACTCCGATCCGAAGTAAAACGAAAACGAAGTGAAATACTATCTTTTATGGAAATCAAGGCACTTACTACAATAAAATGATGCAAACGAACAATGAAAAATTGAAAAGTTATATTGTGCGTTTACCAGGCAGGAAACAAGCGACGTGGTTCTAATGCACTCCTAGCATAAGTTGGAGAATGAAAATAGCCAAAAACAGCCTTCGGATCTACTGGGAAAGAAGATAATCAGGTGAATAAATTACGGGAAAATAAAAAATGATGACCAAACGTTTATCTACCTACCTTGCTTATTTAACATATAAAATAATGAATGGGGACGTTTCGTTATGAGGAAGTTTTGTATGGGGAGAAACGTATTTCTGGGGACCTTTTGCTGGGGACGTTTTGTTGGGGACGTTTTGTCGTAACACCGTTTGAATACTTATTAATCAGTGGCAGATTTAGGATTCTTTAGGGGGACGGTACCCAAAGTATTTTGAGAACAGTCGAAAATAAGCCCGAAAATTTGCTCTTCATGTGCGAAATAACATTTTTCGGCCTTTTGCGTTATCTAATTTTTTTTGAAATCGCTTTTGGCGCAACATTTTCTAGGAAAAATAAAAAATTTGGACAATTCTTTGCGAAAAAAATCGCGAAATTTCTTTGACTTTAGCGAGAATCCGGTGCAAAACGTCCGAAAAGGTTTGAAATTAGGCGGAAGGACGTTTAGCAGCTTGAATTACTGCTTGATTTCCTGTATTCGTGGCATTTGACGCGGAGCGTCGAAAATTTATGAAAGTTAATGGATGAAATAGTTGTTTTTGCTGTTGAAATCGTTTTAATTCTTATTTTCGTGCAAAATTATGACTTTTGGGCAGTCAAGAAAGTAAATAATGTCATCAATAGGTATTATCTGGCGCGAAGAGCCGGAAAAATTAGAGTAATGATTACCATTGACGACAAAAAATCATAGCAAATCACATTATCCATTCTTTATCTCGCCAACTATTTTGGGCTTGCGGGGAGTAGCTGCCCCCACCGCCCCCTTAAACCTCAAACTGATGCTAATTAACAGGGGCGGATTTAGGGGGCGGGGGCGGCCGCCCCCCCCCATTAGCCCAAAATAGTGCGGAAAATTAAGCATTTTTGAGCACCGCCCCCCCTTAGGAAAATCCTAGATCCGCCACTGCTAATTAACATTCATTTGTTCGAGATTGACAGCAAATTGCGGACATAAATAGAATAAAACTAAGACGTGTGATCACAGATTAATAGATTCGGAAAAACCTTTCCTACATCTTTTCATGGGATAGGTATCGCCTTTTCGCTTACCTCTAGAACATATTTGAGTACCCCAACGTATGAGTATTTCTTAGAGGTATAATACCACACATATGGGAAGGTGCGTTTCTCACTTATGTAGATAATAAAGAAATTAGCCTTGCATCTTTTCACTTCATTTTTTCACTCTGTACTTGTTGACCACGTAGCTCGTAAAGACCGCATTTTTCCGACGATTTTAAACAAGCTTTATCCATTAAGCCCACAAAATTTGAACGTTTCGAAAAAATTTTCTTCTCTCTAAATAGGCTGTGAAAAGTGCAAATTTTGGTCGCGCTAGTGGCAAAACTGTAAAAAATACTTCACAGACGACGCTAAGTGTCGAAAATTTGACGATCTTCTGGCAAGCATATGCAATTTTCTCATCTTTCTGGATTAAATTCACTTTGAGGTTTCTGAAAAGGTCCAGAGTGACTACAGAAGTCTTCACGTTGTTTTCCCTCAGTACTGTAGGAATTGTAGTTAGCGTTCAGATATATAATTCGTTGTATCAAATTAGAAAACAGTTTGATTCAAACGAGAAACTGGGAGGAATTTGTAAAACATCAAAAACCATTAGAGATTTCCACTCCAAATTTAACATTCTTTTAGATTTTAGAAAGAACGGCTCATTGTTTTGTTCAAAACTTATACTTTTTGGAAAAATCTCTTCAAAATGCAACTATTTTGCTAGGTTCCACGCTCATATCGCAAAAATTATAAATGTAATTAACATTTAAAACCAAAATTTGAACGTTTTCACGGATGTGCTGTAGGAATACGCTTTTCGAACATTTGTTTTCTTTCTTTTGCGCCATTGCTTAACAGGAATTCAGGGAATTATTAACTAGCGAATCACAACTTTATCTTCATTAAACGACAAAAACGATGTGTGTTGTAAGTTGATAATACAGTAAATATATTGTACAGAAAATCGATTTCAGGATGATTTTCCTATTTTTGAGCGACAAAACTCAACAGTACCGGACTTCTAAGCCACTTACCTAGCTTAATTCCAATTGGATTAGACTTAGTGATAGAGGTTTTGAAATCGATGTCACAGACTATAAGTCCAGTTCGCTTTCTGGTAAAAAAAACAAGCGAATAACTACCTAGTTGAAATCAGAATTTTGGAAAGCATTTGCGTGAGGAGCGATTTGCTTTCCATTTATCAAATACTATTAGCATTTATTGCAAATCTTCCTGGCTTAGTGTATCATTTTCTTGTTGCATATTACTGCTCATTTATTTAGGTTGAACTTAATGAAAGTTAAACATATTACGTAGTTTTTCATTTTTTACCTTAGGCTTTATTTTTTTTAAATTTTTTCCCTTACTTCGACGTTTAATTGTCACTTTGTGTTAATTTTTACGCTCAATTACTTTGAAAGGATCGTAGCTTCTGATTCATTCTAAGAAATCAAGTGGCTCAACGAAATCGAATAATGTTATCCGCTATATTTGGCATCTTGTTTATCGCATTTTCCTTACGCGAGATCAGCTGTGATGAAGCGGATGAAATAGGAGAGGATTTCGCGTTTTTAACTCATTTTCAAGTGTCCGGTCAGAAGATATTTTGTGGTTACTAAAGACAATGGACACTTTGTGCTCGGTTGTAGTGACGACAAGATCGAACTTAAACGTGAGTTATTTGTGCTAGCGCTGTATCCAAAAGACTACTATTTCCGAAAATATGCTCCTGCAGCTTGAGCAAATCCAAAAAGTTGTTGGTCCCTCATCCCCCTAAAGTCAGAAAAATTTTGACCCCCTTCCCCGATTTTTGGGAAAAGTTGCGATTTTAGACCGTTTTTAGATCTATTTTGGCCATTTTTTGTCAAAAATTGAAGGTCATATGCCCCCTCCCCCTATAAATGGCCGAGGACCTCGTCCCAAAATTTCGAGCCGTTACATGCATGTATGCATGTTTACATATATGCATGTGAAAAATCAAAAATTAAAAGAATCTGGTAATATGGCTTGGTATTTAAGGCTTTATGTGTATTAAAATTCGTGGTTAGATTTAGGCATTTTATCGGTATAGAAGACTGAATATGCCAGAAAAGTAGGTACCAATTTTCAAATCCATTAGTGCATCCAGCTTCAATCACAAGTTCACAAGTACCGTTGCGTGGAGAACATATAAATGTGCATCAAACATCATAGGACATTTTTATTTCGTCGTATATATTTTGAGGAAAAATTATTTTCGCTTAAACTACGATGAGATGTTAGTACACTTTGAGAGTTTATATTTATTATAATAATATGCTCTTAATCTTTTGTATTTACTTTTCGCTCGATTCGTTTGATATTTAAAAAGACTAAACTCGTAAGTTTCGGAAACACGTTCATGAAATTTTTTAATAACATAGGTATCGATTATTTTTGACTTGAAATATCGAAAATCTAAGTCGACGCATTTCACACTAAATATTTAATGTTCAGACAAGCCAAACCAAGCCATTTGACACGAAATCACATTTTGTATCATCTATATTCGGTTTTACAATTAAGTTCTTGTAGGTCTTTGAACCATTTTTTTATAAATTTTAAATAAATCAGTCTTTCTACGATGTCAATAAATTATTTCTTCCACTGAATCAGAAGTCAATGATTTAGTAGTGAAAACTTCAGTGGGTAATGCATTTCATTTTACTTTTCCCTTGATTTATTTCTTATTTTTCGATTAACAAGATCGACACAATCAATGAGCAAGATGTCTTTTTACCCTAGATTGCGTGACCTATCTGACCGAAAATTCGATATCCTACATCAATCGTAGCAGCACATTTGAACTTCGAGATGATGAAAAGGCGGAAGATTATGGAGAGGATGGTGAGTAGAACGTGCAGAGCATAGAACTGCTTGTTATTCCCATACATGGGCAGCGAACAAATTACGGCGTTCCGATGGGGCAAAATCACCGAAAATTCAATTCTGGATGTCTATCGATTTTTGGGGGGTCTTTCAAATTCTGGGGGTCCAGACCTCTAGTCTCCCCATCACACCTGGGCTTGAGGGGGGGGGGGTTTGGGTGGTATGCATCCCCCAGAAACCAAAATACCCCCTAGAAATCAAAATACCCCCCAGAATTCGATTTTTGAAAATGTTTTCCGTTTTTTTCGCAATTTTTTGATGCCAATGGATAGTGCTTGATGAGAAACGTCGAAAAATGGTGTTTTTATCGCCATACCACCATTTTTAGGGCCATTTTGTGACCTTCAAAAAAATCTTGCACACCCCACCCAGAATTTTCTTGCTGCCCACGTATGCTCCCCATGCCGGTGTGTGGTTATGCTTACATCGCATAATGTTGTCTGCGTTCTATTCGCTGCCAGTATGGACGTTCTGGGCTGATGTTTCAACTATTCTTTGATTTGTTCTGCTCTGTTTAATCGCAAATTTTCCAACTCAGTCCTACAATAAGCTAATAAGGACTCGGACGGAATGCGCTTCTGCATTAAAAAATAACACAACATAATCGTTATCACGTATGAGTAGCTAAGCCGAGATTTCGAATCTAACTAAGCTTTGATTAAAATTTAAATCAGATAGAGGCAACATAGTGTTGAGAATAAACTTTTATTCCACGAAATGTTGCGTTGTCAAATCTCGTTCTTCACTAGTTGTACGTTTCTATGCGATCACATCATTTTCTAGAACCAACATCAAATAAAGCGCACATCATTCGAGTAAAATGTTTTGGCGCATTCTGGCTTTAGTTTTCAATCGAAAGCGTAAATAATGCGATTTTTCGATTTGAGAATATTCGACGTGGGCACTTTTTACATTTTGATTTAATAAACCCCTTGGGGTAAAATTAAAATCACACAGTCTTAGGTGAATGAAGCGGAAATAGAGGAAGACAAGGCGTGGAAGGAGATTAACGACCAGACATGCACGTGGTGGGGTGTCGGGGGTCTAGAGACCCCCTAAATGGAAAAACAAAAATTTCTGTGGGAAATATGATGCAAAATGAAGGCCAAAACAT
This sequence comes from Mermis nigrescens, assembly GCA_036768485.1. Taxonomy (NCBI): domain Eukaryota; kingdom Metazoa; phylum Nematoda; class Enoplea; order Mermithida; family Mermithidae; genus Mermis; species Mermis nigrescens. The sequence continues at coordinate 92,169 of JAVLUZ010000433.1, forward strand.
TTTCTTCAAAAGTGCTCCAAATTGACCAGAAACAAACTGTATAATAACGAACTTTTAATGCGATTTTAGCACTTATACCAGTTTTTGAGGTCATTTGGCCCAGAACAGCTTGCTTTTTGACCCCTACCCCAGACTGGCTGACCGCCCAGATCAACCATGCTGGTATTTATGTTAACGACCCATCCAGCCTTAACCTCCCCATTCTTCCGCCCTAACGCCATGTGATTTTCTCTTTAGGAATTTATTACATCAAAAATATTGACAATGAGCTCCTCAAACATTCAGAGATTGAAAAGTTGCAATATTTGCGCCCTCAAAGTCTACATTTAAAGAAAAATTATCGTGAAACAAGAAATCTAACGTCTTAAAACTTTGCAGAATAAAACTTCTATGTTTTTAAAAATCCGGAAAAATTGTACGCTTTTTTTGACTGCGATTTGTTTCAACTATAAAACAAAATATGCAATTTTATTCAATTAATGGAATATAACAGGAATACATACTGCTACCTTGAGCGATTTGCATCATTTTCTTCATAAAGCAATGAATTTCATCCCAAATAAATTTATTGAATGTTTGACCATAGCGAATTTCTAGGTGAAATTTTACGTAAAATTGTAGTCAGAAAGATAGCCTCCTCAAAAGCTACGAGTATATCGATAGATTTGAACGCGAATACATTTACGAATCGTTTTGTTACAAAAAAGCCGAAAAAATCGCTGTGTCCTACAGAGTTAATGACGATTTATAAATGAAACGCTAATGTATAATTGTTTTTTGTCGATTTGGTTCTTGGATTTGTAGCGAATTTCTGCTTGCTCCTTTTCGTCATTTCATACCATTATAATAAAAATAAGCTACACTCATAAGCTTTCCCGTTTCCGAACGGCACTTTTACGAAACTGCTACCGTTGATGATCTTTGCTTTCGTTTTTTGATTATTAGGGTTCCGCTAAGTTTGCTTTTAACCTTTTATTCAGATAAGCTGCTTCTGAGAATTGGTTTGACTTCTCGTTTTTCCTCCATGAAATTTATTGATATTTATTATAATTTATTACATTATTGATATCCTCCATCGTGATGAAATGGACTTTTCTTTCATTTCTAATGCATAATAATAACAAATATTAATACATAAATTTAGAGAATCAACGTGTACACGCAGTAATAAAAATTTATTAATAGCATAATGTAATGATTTATTGATTTGCATAAAATAAGACCTAGTTCCATTTGGGGTTTTCTAGTTCACATCCTCAAAAGCGGCAAATCATTTAAATTTTAATAGGTCATGAACAAGACTTGTTCTGTCAATGAAGATCAGACATATAGGGGCTCGAAATTTAGGTTGGGATCCTCGGCCATTTTCATAAGAGGAGAGGGGGTAAATGCCTCCAATTTTTGGCTAAAAATGGCCTAAAAACCCCTAAAAATGCTAAAAAAAATTCAACTTTTTCTGAAAATCGGGGGAGTCAAAACTTTTTGGCTCTTGGGGATAAGAGGACGACCAGGTTTGCTTGGGGATCCCCATCCACCCTGTTGCATGTATGAAAATTATTTATACGATAAACAATAAACACTATGAAGAAAGAGATTTGATAATAATAATAATAATAATAATAATAATAATAATAGTAATATTAATAATAATAATAATAATAAAAATAACAATAATACTAATAATAATGTCAATAATAATAATAAATTTAATAATTATGGTTATCATCATTATTATTATTATTATTATTATTATTATTATAATTATTATTATTATTATTATTATTATTATTATTATTATTATTATTATTGTTATTATTATTATTATTATTATTATTATTATTGTTATTATTATTAATATTATTGTCTTTGTTGCCGTCTGCTGTTGTTTTCCTTTTGTTATACTGGTATTGCAGCATAAAAATTAAAACTTGGGTTCTATTACCGTTTCTTATTAGTAACAGCGTCTCTGCAATTCTTGAGATAAATTATCGGCGTATTATTATTTTCTCGCGTTATTGACAATACATATATTTGGATTCTAATTTTTTCTGTATAATTTTATGCATGTCAATGTTTTTTACAACAATTCGCGATACTGCTTGAATTTAGTTGTGACGCCTTATCGACAATGCGAGGATGCACATCAAAAATTTAAAAACCTCACTGGTTCGGACAATCGCACAATGTTTGAGGATTATTTTCAATCGATGAAAGACGTTGTGTTGAGAGCTAAAGCCCGATTTCAACGTTCCAAGCCTTATTTATATTCAAAGCGATTAGAATTTCATTAACTAAAGTCCGTTCCATTTCAAATAGCCCATTTTCAGCTAAAAATCTTATTACTATAACAGATTTTAACTGCACAAACGGTCTCTTCAATTATGCTTTCGTAACAACCAATTGCTTTGTGCTTGGCCTAACATGTGGCGCATCCAACAGATTGCCGCAACAACCTAACCCGTAAAATATTGTGCTACAGTTATAAGCCGTAAAGCGAAAATGGGCCGTTTGGAATGGAACAGACTATAGTAACTAATGCGGAATTAATAAATCCTTGCTAGAAACGACGTTTCGTTGTAGAAATAAGGTAGTGCTCGGGCAGCAAGAAAATTCTGGGGGTCTGGTTGGGTGAAATCGCTAACAATCGCCCAAAATGTTACTAAAAATAAAAGTATGCGGGGGTCTACAGTAATCCATGGAAGCATTTCAAACTTCTGGGGGGGATGTAAGCAGTGATCGACCGGGCTCGAAAAATACCGGGCCCGGGCTTTGCTGCCGGGCTTGGTACCGGGCTCGGGCCCGGACTTATTTATTAACAACATGCCTTGCTTCCAATATAATGTTATGAATAAGATACATATTTAGACAAATTTTACATTTATTATTCGTCGAACGCAAGGCTTACTGCTGTGTCAAAAAGATTTATTCGCATTAAACGCCAATTAGTGCTTCAGAGTATATGGATCAAAGATCAAATCCAGTGGCCTTCAAATTATATTTAAAAAAATTAATTTATCCACAATCTCTGGCAACAAACGATTTATTTTATCATTTGCTATGTTGCCAACTGCGCTAAATTCTCGTTCGCTTGAACTATTTCCACATGGCTCGCTGAGATTTTTTTCGAGTTTGAAAAAGCACAAGGTTTCATGTAGATATTTAAAGGAAATTGAGCATTAAATTCATGCATTCTGATATAACAGCGACTATGATATGGTCGGATAGAAGATATGCTATTTGGATTTTAGAACTCGAATCAGTGTTTTTCGTACAAGGTCCGCTTGTACATGTACAAAGATAGTCCCCGAAAGTCTTTGTACATTTTATACATGCAAATTATAGTACAATAGCGATTTTAGTATCGTAAAACAGGGTTTTCGATCTTTGGGAAGTGTATTTTAGCTAATTTCTTGGTTTCTGACGCTGGAAATTACTAAAAATTGTCTCAAAACGGCGCGAAGCGCCAAAAAATTTAACATTTTTCCATTTTAAATGCGAATACTGCCATCATATATAGGACAAACAATTACTCATTTCTGAGCGAAACGCCGAAAATTTTTGGGAATTTTATAACCTTTTTTTACATTTTTTGTCTTCCCGAAAATCTTGGTACATTTTGTACACACAAGTTTTTTCGTACTCTTATATAGTACAGTAGCAATTTTAGTGTGGTAAAAACAGAGTTGTTCGACTTTTGATAGTGTATTTTAGCTAATTTCCGGGTCTCTAAGGGCAAAAATCACTAAGAATCGTCTTAAAACGGCGCAAAGCGCCCAAAAATATGACATTTTTCTTTTGAAATTAAATATCTGCCATTATAAAGATATATAGAATACAAAATTATTCATATCGGTGCAGAGCGCTGAAAAGTTTTGCGAATTTCAGACCTTTTTCCAATTTTTGTCTTCCCAAAAATTTTTGTACATGTACAAAGACGGTCCCGAAAAGTCTTTGTACATTGAGAAAAATCTTTGCCGAATACAAAAAAAACACTGACTCAAACTAAAGCGTACATCGACGTCAGTTGAAATTGTGTAGCGTATAGGATAGGACACGTATTGAAGCGTTTTATAGAAGATGCATGCGCATATGGCAGTTGCCAAGGACATGATAATGAGCAGGTGGGCAGAAGTAAGGCAAATGGATTAAAATAGAATTACAGGCTGTAGCAAACTCATAAGAAGTACGGACAACAGCTGAAATAGTAAACTTCTAAAATATTAACGATGATTATTTGAGGCCCGGTGGTTTTCAGCCGGACCCGGGCCCGGGCTTACTATGACCGACAGAGCCCGGTCCGGGCCCGGGTACCCGGTCGATCACTGAATGTAAGTGTCCCAGACCCCTACGACCATGTGTGAGCTTAAAGCTATAAAGAGCCAAAAATTCGTTCAAAAAAAAGTTCAAAAAAGCCAACGACGTCGGCGGCTCCTACGAGAAGAGAAGATCCGCTAACTGTCGGTCTTGGTGAATAATTTGGATTATTCATCATTCATATTATGTTAAAATTGAAACTATTTGCAGAATAATTTTTGGAAAGCATCACTATACGATTTCGTTTTGGCCTTCTTAGAATTCACCGATTCAACCGTTTTTTTACAATCATCAGTCGAACTCATGTACTGGTTATCGCTGAGAACTTCTACATTGTGTGAAATTTTTTTTAATTTGCGCGCAACAAAGTACTCTTCAATTTATGTCATGGGCGGTTTAAGGGGGTTGGGGGAAGGGGGAGTGCGGCTATCACTCCTCCCATAGACCTAAAATAGTTGGCAAGATACAGAATGGATATGTATTTGCAATGATTTTTAAAAGTCAGCTATCATGATATCTCAAATTTTTTCGGCGCTTCGCACCGGATAATACTTATTAATGATTTTTTGGCCGCCCTGGAAGTCTTGTTTTTGCTCAAGAAATAGATTTTAAAACAATTTCAAGAGCAGAAACAGCTACTTCAGCAGAGTTTTTGAATTTTTCGAGCATAATTTTTATACATTTACGATGCTCAGCGTCAATTGCTACAAACAGAGCGATCCGAGCAGATATTCAAGCTTCTGAATGTCCTGGCGCCTTCAGTTCACAAATTTCGAGCTGCTTTGACCTAATTTCTACGAAAGTCGAAGAACTTTAATGATTTATTCGCTCAAAAGTGTCGAAAATCTAATAATTTTTCAAAAAACGTTGCGCCAAAAGCTAAACGCCGAAACCAAACCAAAATCCCTAATCCAAAAGCCAAACGGCGAAAAAACCTAAAAACCTACCAAAAACCAAAGGCTATTTTGAATAAAAGTAAACAATGCTTCAAGTATAAGCGCCCAGACGAATTCGGAAAAAAACATATCGCAAATTGCGTCTTTTCAACGTATGTTGCGCTCAATGATTGTCTAATTTTTGGTGCGTTTTTGCCTATTAATTATTCAACGTTTTTTATTTTAACGAATTGTGCGCAGTGACGATATAGGATTTTCCTGAGGGAAGGGTATCCCAACTTATCCGAAAACAGTCAAAAATCGGTCCAAAATTTGCCCTTAACTTGTGAAATGACGTTTTTTTCGGTGCTTTACATTCTATACTTTTCATAAAATCACTTTTGACGCCATACTTTCCTTAAAATTTTTAAATTTCCGATAATTTTGTGCGAAAAAATTATTAAATTTCTTTGACTTCCCGGCGCGAAGCGCCGGAAAATTTGTTAAATTAAGGCGGATAGACGTCTAGAATCAAGATTTACTGCTTGATGTCCTGTAGTTATAGCATTTGATGCGAAACATCGAAATTTTTAATTGAAAATGGAAGAAAACTATGCGAAAAATAGCTGTTTCTGTTGTTAAAATTGTTTTGGAACCTAAAACAGAAAAAGGCTTCCAGGTCGCCAAGAAAGTAAATAAATGTCATTAATAGGTATCATCCAGCGCGTAGCGCCGAAAAAATTTGAGAAATTATGGTAACTGACGGCCAAAAATCATTGCAAATTGCGCATCCATTCATTATCTCGCCAAATATTTTTGGCCAATGGGGGCGACCGTTCCCCCGCTTCCCTAAATCTGCCCCTGAATGTGCGAATAGGATTCGCCAATTCTGAGCTAAAATAAATCATTTCAAACTATTTATAGTCGTGTCACTGATAATCTGAAATTCGTCAAACCACACTTAGAACGATGATAAGGACCAGACATGCACGTAAGAGTCTAGTGTGGACCCGAAAAGGGGTTTTGGGGGTCCTGACCCCCCAGAATAGAAGAATTAAAAATTTTGTGGGGAAAATGAGGCAAAATGAAGGCCAAAAACGTATGAAAAATGAAAAATTTCTTCAAATTTGCTTCAAATTTACCGAAAACTGTGTAATAACGTAGTTTTAATGCTATTTTAGCGTTTATACCCGTTTTGATGTCATTTGGACCTGAAAAACTCAACTTTTGACCCCCCTAAGGCCGTCTGACCCCCACATCGGCCAGGCTGTGCACCTATAGTCTGGCTGGACCATAGATGCAAAGCATGGCCGATATGAAGGAGGAAGTCAAAAATTGAGATTTCATGGGCCAAAATGACCTCAAAAAGTAGTATAAATCCTAAGGTAGTGTTAGAACTACATTATTCCACAGTTTCTTAAAAGTCGAGGATTTCTGATGAAAATTTTCAATTTTCCCTTATTTTTAGCTTTCATTTTGCCTCATTTTTGCCAGAAAATTTCTGATTTTCTTAATTCTATAGAACCCAAACCTTCGTCACGAATGTCTGGTCTGGATTTCCAGAATGGAAAACGGGAAATTTTCTGAAAAAAATGGGAAAAATAAGCTCCAAAAATAAATGAAAATAAAGAATTTTAGCAAAAGTGCCCGAAATTGAATAGAAACGGTGGATTAACATGCTTTTACGCTATTTCAATACTTATGCCAGTTTTCGAGACAATTTTGGGTCAGAAAAGCTTTTTAGCTTACCCCTCTCCCCTAACAGATCGACTGTTCTCTGAACATCTATATTAAAAATCACATATGCACAGCATGGCCGATTTGGGTGGGGGTAAGCTGGTCTATTACGATAGTTTGTGGTAAATTTAAAGCATTTCGAAGACAATTTTCAATTTTAATCCATTTATGAATCTCATTTTGCTCCACTTTCCGGAGACAATTTCCCATTTTTCTATTTATTAGCTCTATATCTATAAACCTCCCATGCATGACTGGAGGGACTCAAGTAAGCGTTAATTCAGTAATGTTAACCTAACGAATACAAAGTATTTGCAACCAAAATTATCATAATCCGGCTGTCATACGCCCTTCAATTATATGAAGCGCATTAAAATAGCTCGGGTTTCATTGAAATTTGAATTTTTGCGCGCGGTCGTCGCGTCACGCGACGAATACAGCTTATTAATTGTATAATTAATTGATTAAACAATATATTGCTTATATCATATAATATAATGATATAATATAATACAATATAATAATATAATAATTATAGAATATAATGATTATGCAATTGACGATTTCGAATTGCAGCTAATTGGGCTACTTTTGGCAAGCGAGACAGTGTTGAAGACGAAGTATTCTACTGTAGCAAAGTTGGGAGTGATTGGATGTGTCAAAACGTGAATAGTACATATAACAGTGCACAAAAGTTCGATAGTTTGCCAATGGCCAAAAAGACAGTTGTAGTTAAGCCAGGCACTGAAGCGCTTACGGAATCGTGCAACGGCGACAAGTTGCTTTTCTTGAAAGGCGGAGTATCGTTGTATGCTTGCCCGGAGAAGGATGACAAATCTAAAGCGTTGTACGAAGGTGAATGGATACCAGCGCACGTGCGCAGCGTCTGAATTCCGGGGGTCTGCTGGGTCGGATACGCGCAGCTTGGTAATTCTGGGGGAGGGGAAGGCGGGTGAAATTTTAAAGCGCCGTCTTTTGGGCTCAAAACCGGTGGATATGCGTTAAAAACATCATTTTTTGGTGTTTTTGACGACCCTTCATCTTTCTAGAGCGTAAGAACATTAACAAATTTTGAAATAATACCGCGAAATTCCAATAAATTGATCGGCATATAGTCAAAAAATGAGTATATGGCGCGACGCGCCGAAAATCTGACACGTTTGAGTCAAAACGATCGCTTAAAAACACTTTTACTAGAATTTTCTGGGAATTCTTCGGAAAATCGCTAATTCCGCGTGGGGTGAAAAAATTTTTCGAGATGGGGGTTAGGAGGTGAGGTGGAAAAAAATTTTCTTGAGAGGTTGAAAACCATGCATAGGCAGCGACAGAATTCTGGAGGGTGTGGCGAGGCTGAATTAGCCAAAAATAGTCACGAAAAATTTATTTTGGGGGTCTATCGATTTTTGGTGGTCTTTTAGATTCTAGGGTCCAGACTCCCAGACCCCCCACGCCCTTGTCAAAGCATATTATGTATACTAAACGGACGTGAGCATACGTTGTGAATTGATTCTTATCTGTGAGATAATCATAAAAATGCAATTAATATTACAAAACTCGTAATAAATTGTGGTTTCTGCGAATGTACCACTAATATTACTATTATTACTGTGAACGTTATCCTTAATACTATTTTTATTATCACCGTTATTCCTACGATTAATAACAAAATCGATATTTTTATTTAATTTATTATTTTTTCAATATTTCTATACAGCGATCACAACTTTTATCTTTTCGCTATAGGCGCACTTGAAAAGCTGTTTTCTATTTAATCTGCAAAAAAGCTCTCCGTGCAAAATTTATGTTTAGGGTCGCCGAAATAGCTAAATTAGAATGTTGAAAGCTTATTATTATCATTGACTCAATTTCTTCTTCTGCTGTTTTGAGCTCTTCTCGCACGAGTGTGCTTACAACTCTGCTCACACTTGTTTGATGATCAAGAATTTTATGCATAAGAAATTCAAAGAAATAATAAATAATGATTTGCTGATCTAATCGTTCTAAATTGGAATACATTATTATTTTTCATTCAGCCGCTGCAATGCATGGCTGATCTCCTATATTTTATCCTTTAGAAAATTTTTTTCTGTACAATTTAGTCTTACGGAATTCCATATTACTCCTCTAGTCTTACATCATTTAAAGTGCAGTGAAGATTTTACTTTATTCAATCCAAGAGGACATATATCTCGGAAGATAGCTCGTTTGAAAGAAAATATATTTTACTATTTTGTTGGGAACCGGTAAATTAAATGCTACGTTATTAGAGAATGCCTGAAAAACTTTTTACAACGAAATACATGAGCCTCTAAAAATTTGTCATCTCAAGCTGAACTAGCTGAAAAACTTTTTGCGTGAAACTGGCGAACTTCTATGTGCTCGGTACAAAGATGTTCAATCTGATTGTTTATATATTTGGTGGATTTTATTAGTATATGTACTAATTTTTCAGTCTTTGAGAACTAAGTTTTGATGAAGCCTTTTGGTTTTGAGATATGTAAAGCAGGGAGTTTCGATTTCGCATTTTTATCACGCTTTATTCTTTATCAATAAATTTATCACGTTCAAGCGTGTCGCCCGAACAGTTAGTGAATTTTCATTATTTGCTAATTTATAGGTTGTTGTCCTGACAGTCGGAGAAGATGAAATGGAGTGCTATATCGGAAACCCATCGAAACACTATAATTACGTCCTGACAACAACAGAAGATGAATCGGGAAAGAAATTCAGTAAGCCACCTGCGTACCGATTAATAGGAATGAATAGCGCCGACATGAAGTTCTAGAATCTAGGAAATAAGTTGTACCATATATGGGTAGCATCTGAATTCTGGAGGTCCAAAAATGTTAAAGGTAAAAAATGCCAAAAAAATTGATGGCGGGAGCGAAAGAATCGACAATTTTTCGACGTTTATTGGTTCGAAAAAATCGCGAAAAAAACCGAGAAACTATGAGCGTAGCATGAAACAATATTTTATACAATTTAGCAAACAGGTTTACTGCACTGACGTGATTTACTTTGGGTTAATAGAATAAGATTAATGATGCTGAAGTGAACTGTAGATCGCAGTATTCGGGATAAGCGTAATAAATATTTTGTCGGAAAATGTTATCAATGTTTTTATTCCGATTTGGAATGGGAATCAGATTTCTGGCTCGCTCTTTGACGCAAATAAATTTGAATTAATATTCAAAAAATGTTTCGCATTTCTTGCGCATACGAAATATTTATGACGATAAAGTCTACACTACTACTTTCTGTTTATGTTTTGTATTTATATTATGTTTTCGTTTTATATTTTTTTATATTTTATGTTCCATATTTTCTATTTTACTCATCTCAGTTTATGAAGAAATTTTTAGACTGAGATCTTTTGGAAAAGTTTATGACTTGCGTAGGAATCTTAGAAGCTAACACGGCATAAAAATGTGCATGACGAAGAACACACACACACACACACACACACACACACACACACACACACACGCGCGCGCACACACACACACACATTATTGTAATAATCAACTACAGCATGAATACAGTGTGTAGGTACCTACCTAATATAAAAATCGTACTAGTACTTAATTATCGACTTATGTACATAGTTGAGAATGCACAGTGATCCCTATGAATAATAATCAAGATATGTTTTTATTTTCAAAATTTCTTCCATCTTCATTTAACAGAGTCATGAAAATTGCTGGTTTTCTTTTGAAAACACAAGTGCGAAGTATTCTAAGACAATTTTGCGATGTGCCTACTTTTAGCTGGCATTCAACATTATATGAGACGTTTTGAAATATTCACTCGTAAAAATTTAAAAGCTGTTCATACAACTAGACCAGTGAGTGTTGGCGACGCATTGCTAATAGCGTCTGATGACTTCATGATACTTTAGCTACAGATGAGTGAGCAAGCTAATATTTCTGTCAAAAGTCCCTAGTAGATCTTTTGTTCTGATTTCAGACTGAACTAAAACAGGACTGAACGCATATATGGGCTGCTCCAAAATTTTGGGTCTGATTGTCAAAAACATTGAAAGGTCAAAGATAAAAAAGTGGTGCTAGAGAGCAAAATCACAACTCTTCGAGGTTTTCCATTGATCACTGACTATTGGCATAAAAAAATCGCGGGAAAAACCGGAAAAGCCTCCTGGATATATTTTCGGGAGGTCTGTGGCAGGTGCTTTTAAATTCTAATAATCCTTCTCTAACACGAGAAATTTTTATCTATCACTCATTACAATGCTGAATGATTTATTATATTTTGAGAAAACTTATAAACTTATGCAGCTAGCTTAAAAGTCCTTCTGAAAAAATAAAGCATGATTCTAAAGCAAGCATTATTTCCGTCATATTCATGTGAGATCTAGCATAAATTTTAAATTTTTGTGTTAAAATCGTATGTGTTCACGGTTTGTCATTTCCCTGTTCAGCTTTTGATGATGATCCGCTCAAGCACTATGAGCAGTGCGTTAAACTTGCAGAACATGACCTGGAGCAACTGAACAACCAAACTACGTTCGACAAGCTGCGTAAACGAAAAAGTGATCACATTTTATTCATCTTATCAGTAATAATGAAAAAATAGATACCACATAAAAGGTTGAATAATACAGTAATTATCTTCCACTTCGTGCTGTGCGGTGCACTGATAATTACTCGGATTACGTGCATACATGATCTGGGAGGTATGGGGAGAGAAATTTCCACCCCTTCAAAATTTTCCCACCTCCCTCCATCTAAATAGTAATTTTCCAAAAGTTTCCAAAAAATTCGTGAAAAAGGTGTTGTTTCAAGCGTTTTTAACTATGCAAGTATATATGCTCAAAAATATAAAATTTTTGGCGCTTAACGGCATATAATTATTTTATGACTATATTTTGTTCGATTTATTCTAGCTTTTTTGATTTTTTTACGAAATTTTTTATGATTTTATGTTTTCGAAAGATAGAGTATCGTCAGAAATGCCGAAATACGGTGTTTTTGACGCTTAAAAACCGTTTTTGGGGGCCCAAAAAGACACTCTAGAAATTCACCCCTACCAGAATTCTTGTGCTGTGCATGTCTGATTGCGCGAGCTTGGCGATGTAGGTATTCTGGCAGTTTTATTGCGTTTTCATGACGCAGTTTTTTTGATCGCTTCACTTAATCGATATTCTTGTTTTTTTAATTCATCCTGGTTTTAAGTTTGATGGTAAGTTTTTTATGTGCGGAATTATGATTTCGAGATTTAAGGATTAGAAATTATCTACAAAATTAAAGAAGTCTGAATGAGAAAATGTACCAATACTAGCATTTTTCGGACTAATTTCGTTGAATCGAGATTATGTTTTTTAGGTGTCTTCGATAAAAGCCAATTCCTACCTATGCTAAAAATATAACACGGCGTTTTTCAGCAGTTTACGTGGGCTTTGACATTTTTATTCCATTTACTTACTATAACTTGATATATGAAAGCCACAGCTAATGGGCAAGGGAGACCTGTCAATTAAAAGATTTGTGATAACTTAATCTTTATATTATAACAGTTTGTACGTTGCGCAATGTGCACTAAAGTTGCGGGCTGAGGTCTAGTCCCCAGAATGGAAAAATGGGAAATTGTTGGAATTGAGGCAAAAGAAAGGCCAAAACTACATGAAAATATAATGTTTTCTCTAAAAGTGTTGGAAACTGAACAAAACTGTGGAATAGCGTAATTTTAAAGCTGTTTTAGCATTTTTATTTGTTTTTCACGTCATTTTAGCCCAAAAAGCTCCTTAATTGATCCCAAGACCAGTTTTTCCCGCCCTAGATCGGCCGTGTTTTGCATCTATGAGTATGACCTGTCTAAAAACGCCAGCCCAGCCTGATCTAGAGGTCAACCGGAGGGCGTTTTTAGGCTAAAATGACTTTAAAATTGATATAAACCTTAAAATAATGTGAAAAATATCATAATTCACAGTTTCTAGTTGACTTTAAGCAAAGTTTTTGGGCTTACTTCCCCCCCCATAAAATTTGCCTTTTTGTTCTTTTGGAGGGTTTAAATACCTCAACCCCCACACGTACCTACATACATTTATTACAGCTTCAAACAACCGGACCCACGCCCATTGTGGCCGTGACTTTGTTTATAGGAGGAAAGGGGAATAATATTCAGAAGAAAATATAGTAAAATTGAAGCCGAAAACGTAGGAGCTAAACTTTTTCATCAAACTGTGGAATAACCACAAACTTTAGAGAAGTTGCATTGTTGCGCTTCTTCAAAGTTAACACCGATTTCAAGGCAATCAATCATCTATAACTAAGTAAATCCCTGCGGCTGACCATGAGGCAAGGCTATTCCACAAAACTGGTATCGCACCTTTAAAAGTCCACATCTTAGTGCCCGGCCTTGTCTTAATAAAGTAATCGAAATTTTGGTTGGGTCCCTGTCCATTTTTAGGAGTTAGGGAGTAGAAAATATCCGATTTTTGGCCAAAAAATGACTAAAACTGACTAAAAAATGCAAGTTTCTACCGAAAATGGGAGGTCAAAATCCTCTCTGACTTAGAGGGGATAAGGAGACGACCGACTTTGGATAGAGAATATCTCATCCCCTGTTATATATCTGAGTGTCCGGGCTGAATGATGTACTAATTGACAATATGGACATGTTGATCAGTTATGTATGTTACGTATTATAATTTACTGTTCATAAATTGTATAATATATTGAAGATGTATAATATCCAATAAATTGATTATCAGCCTGAAATCGGGGCTAATCACGGCAGATATTTTCTTCGACATTTTTAACTAAAAACCGGCAATACCACCATAGTTTTTCAGGATAGTTGTCTCTAAATTCGTTTTATATCCAGCTTAGAGAACGATTCCGCTGTGAACGTTTTGCTTATCGTCGATGAATTTATGTTGTTAGGGTTATTTTTTCGTAATGTCAACAAGTTCTTCGCAGAAAACAAAAAGAAATCATGCTTGTACAAATTTCTGTTCTTATTAATTTAATATGTCATATTGTACCATTCTCATTTTATCAAAATGTTTTCTAAATTTTTCTTTTGTACTGAAGCCCTATCACTTTAAAGGATAAAATTTTGTACTTCAGTCAAAAGAAGTGAAGTCGCCGTGGCCGCTTGAAGGAGAGAGAGAGAGAGAGCTCAAAAGGTACGTCTAAAACAACTCCAATTATAATTTAAGTTGCGAAGAAAAATGCTCCGATGGAACAAAAAGGACAAATATACTTGGAATAGTGTATTATTAAAGACATAAAAGGAGGGGTCTAAGAAAAAGTCACCTTTGCGCGCAAAAAATCATCAGAATCTGCTAAAAATCAGATTTATCTAAGCAACACAAGAGTATATGTATATTCTGTGGTCTACAGAAGAAGGTAATTGCGGTCTTAATTCGAGAAATAAATAACACAACGGTTGATTCTTTAACACAACTGGTCAATCTAAATTAAAGAAAACAACAAATCATTTTGATCACTAACCTTAACTATATGTAAGTCCGAACGACCGCTGTCGCAATGGCGTACATACATGAGCAGCAAAAAATTCTGGGAAGGGGTGCAATCGCCAAAATCCGCCAAAAATTGCCAAAAATGTTTGTAAAAATAGAATTCTGGGGTCTACAGTAATCTACGGGGGGGGGGTGGGTTCAACTTCTGCGGGGTGTGCATACCACCAGACCCCCACGCCCATGTGTAATGGCATAGAAGCGCGGTAAGGCACTAAATTTATGCAAACAGGTTTGCACCAAAGGATTTAGGACACAGCATAAGAAGAGTGAGCGAGATAGCCTTGCAAATAAATGTAATACTCCATAATGATAGACCGAAAATTTAAATAGCTCATCGTAGAATGCCGAAGCAGGAGAAAATGAACCTACATCATCTCATCACGCTAGCCTAACAAGTATACCTGTAAAGTCATAATAAACAGCATGATGCGAATGTAATAATTCATCTATTGAGGCTTAACTGAATCTTGATTACATATTGTCTTGAAAATGCGATACTGATCTACAAGTAAGTAATGTTTTGAGAGGACACCTTCTGTTTTCAGAGGCCGCAGAATATACTTCGATTTTTGTGATGCTTAGAGAACTCTGACTTTTAGCAGATCCTGGTAACTTTGCACGCATAGGTGACTTTTTTCTAGTCCCCTCCTTTTACGTCTTTAATAATACACTCTTCCAAGTTCTTATTGTTCCGTCGGAGCATTTTTCTTTGCTAGTGCCCTACTTTTAATTAGAATGATTTGAGTGAATCGATCAATAAACTCAGAGTCAGTCTGTTAAAAAAGTTGCATCCTACAACCTTTTGTAATTGAAATTAATTTTCAGCTTAAATTTTACATAGCCATTGAGTCACGAAAAAACGAAGTTAGATTCGTAATCCGGATTTTCCAGAGAAGAGTTTGTAATTAAAGTTAGCTGTTACAACGTAATACCTTATAGATTTGAGGTTAACCTGAAACATAAAGTTTACACAACTGAAGAGTGTAAAGAGAATTGCAGTTAAGTTCGTATTCCTGATAGTACGGAGAAATCCTTATGTTTCGGCGAACGATTTAAAAAACTTCACCTTCGAAAATACTCTGTAGCTAAAGTTAATTTTCAGTGTTTAAAAATGTTTAAAAGAATGTTTAAAATCTGATTCGTAATCTTGCTGTTCCAAATAATATTTTACAAAAAAGTGACCCTCCACAACACTCTGGGAGCAAAGTGAACCCTTAGTGTAAACAACTTTACATCTCCATTGAGTGCAAACTAATTTTTTTTGCAAACTGATTGTGTTTTTCACCCCAGAATTAGAACTTTACACCTTCAGAACTAATTTAATATTAAGTGGAAAGAAGTGCCTTTTACTGCAATGTATAAGTCTTAAGACGTTATTTACTTTTTACTTAAGTTCGGACATACCAGTTCGTACGCAGGGAACTTAGCAGACAGAATAATTGCAATAGCGTTTTTCATCACAGAGCTGCTACTTTATACCTCCGGAAATAACTCAGGACTGAGTGTAGAGAATTTTGACCAAGTGTGGTCTGTAACCGCTGACACGTACTTCATTTTCAGAATAGTCCGCACAACCCGATTCGTAACCGGAGATGTTGGCTGACAAAAAATCAGCAAAAAAACGTGTTTTTTGCATCAGACTTTAAGCTTTACACCTTCGGACCTGATACAGCATTGAGTTTATAGAAACGCGTCTACGTGTGATGTGTAACCTTTTAGCTGTACTTTATTTTAGTATATTTTGCACGTTTTCATTTATAACCGTTGGAGTTTACAAACTGGAAAAAGTTTAAAAAAACCGGTTTTTTTGCGCACCGGCAAAATGTAAACTTTAAAAATCTGAAGCTAACTTCAGTGTGGAGAAATTCGGTTAAGGCCAGTTAGTAGCATTTGATTTGTAGTACGTTTGTGTGTGAAAAACATTAGTTACACATCCTATTTGAGACATTGACCAATCAAAAAAGGGAAGAAAATGTGTTTTTTCACCCGGTGCTACACCCTGATTTTAAACTTTACACCTGCAGAAGTAACTCAATATTGCATTTTTCAAGGCAATTTGCTGTGTCGTCCCCTAGAACGTACTTTATTTTTATTCTATTTAATTTTACCCGACTTATAAGCAAGGAGTCGGCGGAGGAATCTGAGACAAAACCTTGGTTTTTACACTATCCACTATATTGTAAACTTTGAACCCCTGGATCTAACTCGACATTGAGTGTAAAAACATTCGCAGGTAGGAATTAGCCTATGGGTTTTAGTACATTTTTGTTAGGAAAAATTTTATGGACTCATAAATCGGAGTTGTTGGTAGACAGAAAGAAGAAAAACGCGACCAAAATATGTCTTTACACTGACATTTTTTTGCACTCTTTACACTCCCCTCGACAACTATAGTCTGTTTCACACAAGTTCGTTCATCAATTTTAAAACTACCACCGGCAATAAGCTGACAGATGTCGATAAAAATTCTTAAAATTTATGCACGAAGTTATGTGAAACAGACTATAATGCGAAATTCAAAAAACAAAAAAGGATATCTAGAGAATTTTATCTTATACTATTCTGTTTTTTCAAATTTTTTGAGGCATTCATACTGAGTTGTGTACAAACTTGGCAAAAAAACCCCAAAAATCGCTATACGTTATAACGTTACGCCAAAACTTTACACACTCATTGCTAATTCGGCATTGAATGTTAACAAAAATAAGAAGTCTACATCCGGATTTTTAATTATCTACTTTTTAAAATAATATGCCCCCTAAAAATGTCCTAGTGTTGCTGTAGAGGGGCCCTCATATGTTGGGGTTACTCAAGTATGTTTTAGGTACGCACTATCGCGCTTCATATGATGATTAAATATGAATAGCTACAAAAATGACTGATTTCGCCAAATGCCTTACCAGTAACACTATGTACGATTAGGTTTGCTGAAACTGTTTAAAAATAGTTATAAGGGGAAGCTGGCCTTTCGAATTTGGGGAACTCAAATTTCGGAAGTCAGATATCTCAACAATTACTTGTAGACAAGCAAAAGTAATGGTGTTTTTGAGCTTTTATCAGCGAACTCTATATACTCGAGAAGAAAAAATTTTCAAAAAGTTGAAAGATATATTGTCTAATATTTTAATCACATTCCGAAAATGTGTTGTCAAAATGGTCACGCAAATGCATACATGTACAGTATGGGAATTCTGGGGCGGAGAATCAGGCCCAAAAAGTTATAAAGCGTGCTTTTTTGGGCTAAAAAACGAAGTGTTCACGTAAAAACACTGTTTTTTGAAGTTTCAGAAAATACTCGCTAACATAAAAACGTAAAAAAATATTTTCAAAAAATTTGAAAAAATTGAGTAAATTGATTGAAATATAGTAAATAAATGTGTATATGGCGCGAAGCGCCGGAAATTTAAGCGCCGGAAATTTGAGATTTTAGCCAAAAATGCGCTAAAAACGCTTAAAAGGGCACACTTATTGAAACTTTTACCAACTTTCACGTAAAAAACTTTTACCAACTTTTACGGGGAAGGGGGTAGGAAACATTTTGCGGGAAGTCAGATGCCATTCTCGGGGTCAAACCCCCCAATCCCTCAAATAACACGTCTGCACAAATGACTTCTAAACATTTGAACCCACTGATAAATTGTTCAACTTGTTTTGTTATCAATTATGGTACAAATTTATACAACAGCAATAAATTTTGGCGCGAATCGCCCGAAAATTTTTGGCTCTAGTTTAAAAGTGTGCTAGAATCTATTCTTGTAGTCTTTCAAAATACGCTACAAGAATTTTCAGCTTTTTCCTTTTGGGGGGCCCTTGCAAGAATATTCGCATTTCAAAAATTTTTGGAGGGACCAGTCCTCCACTATCCACCCCACAGCTACGTGCCTGAATTTTAGGTCGAAGACAACATCGAAATTGGAAAATTAGGCACTGAAATTGTGCAAAAAATCAATAAATTCTTGATGTATCTTGCTAAAGTTTTTTAAATTGTGGAACCATAAAATGTAATTTGCAGAGAAAAGAATAACTAAGGCTAAGAACAATCAATACGAAAATAAGTACCTATTCTTTGCACCATTATCACAAGAAATGCTTGCTAATTGAGTCACAGAAAATATAATAAAGTTGCTAACTATAGTCGCTATTTCATACATTTCTTTATTTTATTTTTCAGGTTCAAGAAATGATATTTTTATATTGTTTTATCATTATTGGTGTTTATAAATAAATATTATATTTGTCTTTGGTTTCTTTTCTGGTGTTGGTAATTTTTGATATTTAAAATCGATAATTGTCGAACGGTTAAAGTTTTTCGATTTGCTAAATAAATAAATATATCGATCAGACTCGAGGTCTCCAAAGTGGGCGAAAAACGATTTTCCAAGTACAGCGAGTTCTAGAAGTCAAACATATGTATATATACATACATAGGTACACTTATAAGATTTCGTGGTTTCCTCAAATTTGAATCACTTTTCTCAAAGTGTTTAGTTCGATACGATTAAAACTCGATATTTATCTAAAGTAAAAATCATACAGTAATCTGCAAAATGGGGTCCTTCTAGTGATAAAATCTGAAGGTTGAGAACTGCTTATCGAATCGGTTCGGTTGTGCAAAACGAACTTTAGTGATGATAAGCAAGCTTAGCAAATGACCTCGTTGAACACGTCTAAGTCGACGTGGATCA
>JAVLUZ010000434.1:0-91388 GCA_036768485.1 Mermis nigrescens
AAATGCTAGTGTTATTTTCACGGTGTTATATCACAAAATTAATATCGTTTTCGTTACGGCGATTCTCGAAAAAAAGATATCGTTTCGTTAACGACTGCTGAAAAACACGTCGTTAACGATATTTTTCATTTTAATATTGTTAACTTCAACAACCCTACTTCTAACGGATGATTTGACCATTATTAAAAAATTCTAAAAACATGGAAAAGGGGCACAAAAACTGATTATTTGGTACGATGGCGAGGAAAACCTCCCATATTTGATTCTTGGGTAACTGCCTGATAATGTTATAAATAATGATTTTTGTTCAAATTCAAAATAAAAAATTTAGACCGGTCAGTGTTTTTCAACTATATTATGCATTGTTTATCACAATACAGCTATTTGTCTAATGATACGACTGGGGATTATTTTTGGCCAAAACTGAGTAATCAACATAGGCAAACATTGATCGACCTTGATAGGAATGCTGTTTTGAGCTTCTCAGAGTATACAAGAGAATGCCTAAAAAAGGATATCTTTGTGCGCTGTTTAAGTTATGAGTAATTTTCAAGTCCAGGGCTAAGTTTTATTTTGCGAATCTTTTCACAAAAACTATTGATGAGCACATCAATTCATCTGTGGAAACCATTTCGATCCGAAAAAGTGTAATTTATTGAAGAGTATGGAAAATTTTTTGCAGTTCAGAAATTTTTTTTTGTGGACTTTTGAAAATTTTTTGTTGAGTTTTGAAAATTTTTTGCAGAATTGGAAAATTTTAGCTGCTCGGTAGATTTTAGCTTTACGGAAAATTTTTCGTTGTTTGGAAATCTTTTTTGTAAAATTCGGAAAATCCTTTGCAAAATCGCCATTCTTTGTGGCATTGCTCAAGCATTAACGCTATAACTATTCACTCGTTTGAAGAATTGTAAAGTAGAGCAATGAACGATTCGTCACTTTCAATCTGTAAAAAACTAATGTTTTTTGCTGATAATTAAAGTTCGAGAGTTGGACATTATCTAGTAGTGGATTTTTAACATATCAATTTCCGAAGAATCTCACTGTGGCTCAATGATATAATTTAAACAAATTAAAAAATTCAAAATTAATGTCAAATTTAAACGCTTTAAACAGAGCAGTTTTTTGTTTGTTAATATTTAGGCTTTAGAATTAATTTTGGCATTGTTTTCGAAAATTTCAGAAAATAAAGTTATTTAGATTTATCAATATAGGTACCGATTGATTTGTACGTGTTGCACCAAGGGCGCAATTTTATTTATCGTTCTTCAGTCATCGCATCAGTAAAGAAAATACAAATTCGATATGGTGAATGTCTGTTTCGATTTGGTCATCACCCGAAACTTTTGTAGTTTTTGTTGTATTTATAGTTGTAGTTGTTTTGTTTCCGCTACGACTACATGCTATTAGGCAGACCAATATCTAGGGGAGCAGGCACTACATAAATCGGTTCTCATCTTGAAAAGTGTATTGGAATAGCTTACAAAAAGGCGCATTTTCCGACGTTTTCGATGTGCTCTTTCCAACGGTAATAAAAATCAAAATTCTCAATCTTTTCTAGTTCAAAGACTGTAGGAAGTGTCATTTCTTAGTCTGACTAGTGGAAGAAAATAAGAGATACATTTTTCGTAGCACACTCTATACCGCTTGGTCGATTTGCTCTGGAAAATTAGAAAGCTTCTGAGCGTTATCATCTGAGATACAGGTCACGCTGACCTGACCCTTCTGGATTAAGTAACATATGTGGATATGGTGGGATTATGGAAATGGTTCTCTCTTAAGCGTGGACTGCCGCGAAATTAGCTTTCAGATTTCAACGTTTTTTATTTTTTGTCAGTTGCAAAATTTCTATCCCCTTGGAGCTGAGATAATCGTAATAAAACTAATTTTTTCTCACTACGATCAACGTTTGGCAATTTTTTGATTATTCAATACTCTATCTTGAACCCAGCATTCTGTCATTTTGGTTAGTCACTATGATCTGTGCTGCGGGCCATTGTGCAAATAATACTTACATGCTATATCTATTTTTTTGCATCACTGTACCGGTGAATCATACTAAGTAGCCGAATTATGATACTAGCGGCCGACGCTCATTTCATTATTTGTTCTGAAAACTATTTGAGCTTTATGTTCCACAATGGCTGTTATGCACTTGATATTGATCAGTTCTCTCGGATGAAGCCGTTATGGTAACATAAAATAAAACCTAAAATCCTTGAGGAAATTATACGGTAATGCAGTGGTACCTACCACCAGAATAAGAAGTGTTTGATCAACTGCATTTTAAGTGGGCATCCCAAAACGCATCTATTGGAAAACTAAAAGTTTTCACAAGCCGTCCATCGTACTTTATCGCATCAAATTGACAGCAGGGGGTCCGTGTAGCGTTTCCTATCTCTCAGTCTTATTCGTAATAGGTGGCATGTGGCATGGATTTTTTGACATAAACTTATCAATTGAGAAAATGCATGAAGAGTTTTAAAAAACTCGCTTCTTCATCATCTAAATCGCCTCTGCTTAGCTCTCCGCTTAGCCTGCGAATCAATAAAACTTATGACGAGCACATTGTCATTTCAATCTGAGGGAATATGCGCCTACAAAATTTCTTACTGAAACAATAAAGAACAAGTTAGAGGGAGATTTTTCAGCTATTTAGGTCAGATTATGAGTAAAAATTGGAAAAAAAAGTATTTTTGGTGAAACTGATTGAAAATCAGACAAACAATACAAGAAGAAAATGCATTGGGGAGAAATTGACTCAATGTCACAATGAGAAAACGAGATAGCTCGCTATTAAAATTTTACGCAAATTCCACTTTTTCAAACAGAAAAATGCCAAATAACATATTAGATGCCATTTCGATTCCTCAAAAGGCTTAGCATGAGAAGAAAGCGTCATTTCAATACGGTGTTCTTGACAAGGCAAGCAGCACTTATCCACCAAGAGTAAAATAGTGTAGGCAAAAGGACAACAGGAAAATATTTGTAAAACGACAGACCAGAAGCTCAGAAAAATTTAAGCTTTTCGCGGAAAGGCTTTACTCATAAATCGATCAGAAGCTGTTTATCAAGTAGTTTTATAGTATTTCTTAACTTGTATAAATTTTAAACACATTCTAGCTAAAATTTCTCAAATTTCGTCTTTGTGGATACATACATGTAGAGCATTGTCAATTTGAGTGAGAGTTGAGTCGGTCTGTAGGGTCAGCCAAAGAGTTTTCCCGTGATAAAATGGTCTCAAAAGCTAGTAGTAATAAAGGCTTAATTATCATATAAGATAGGTATACTCGTTTACTATTTCCTTTGAAATTCAGGCGCATTCGCCGAAAATTATTTTTCAATTTATATCGAACCACATTTTGCCCTATTTTAGCATGTTATGCTCAGTGACGATTTGCACCAAATACTTCCATTCTTAGTTTATTTCCGTAGGATGCAGTTTAACAGGAAATGGAGGCCAGTATAAAGTATGCAATTGCAGGCTGTAAAAGGGATAATAACTCAAATTAATTTTTTCTGTAGCCATCACTAATTGCTCTTTTATCAATCACTGCAGAGACTTCGGAATTATTACCAAAAGTTTTAAAACTCCAAATCTGTTCATTATAGGCTCAGACGGAATTCTCAATAATTTTTGCTGATAGTTTGCTCTTGTACTGATACTTGAATTGAGTTAAGCTTTTAAAGCAGTCGCCGCTAAACTTCATTCTTTAAGGTTGATTTAAATTCATGTTCAGAATATCACAAAAGAGCCATAGCCATCCGCATTACATGCTTCTTAAATCGTGCACATATGCATGACCTATTTCATACATACATGTAAACGTGAGCGCGGATAATATTTGATAAATAATGATTCTGATGATTTTCTCGATGTTGCTCTTTTCCTTTTATCTAAAAACTTTTTACGGTTTGTATTCTGGAATTGCTGCATTGCACGTCGCCACTTCATCGCCTGATATCATAATTTTTTATCATGAAGCCATTACAGTAATCAGAAAATAATATCTGGAAAATGCTGAGAAATCGTAGGCTTGGTGATGCATGCGTTGCCGAATCAAGAATGTTCAATCGATTGGATTTATAGAAGGCATCCATAATGCATATGTAGGCGTACAATAACTTTTCACGAATCTCTGACCGACCTTCTTCGAATAAAATTTACGGCGGAGGTTCCGAATTTGTCAAATTTGCATATTTAGCCGTAATACAAAGCGCTGATTTTTCGATCAAATGCTAACAATTGAGAAATATGGGAAAGGTTTTGTGAATGTTTCTCAATGATTCAGTAATCCTGTTGCTTGTTCATGCAGTAAAACTGCGTATCTCGTACAAGTTAGAGGAAAAGACTATGAGAATTGTTGGTTAAATTGACTCCTGCCGCGCTCAAAATCTTTGTGTGCTTGTTACCCTCTGCCAGTGTCGTTCTACCATCAAATCCAATGCGTTATACCGTTGATAACAACCTAATCTGGTATGCGATAAATTGTCGAGCTTCTTCGCTTGCTAATTTGCATTTTGAAAAGTGTGTTTATTTTATGATGGAAGGCAAGCATACGAGAATCATATAAAACTAAGTCTACGAACTGTCTCTCACAACCCATTTTAACTGTTCGTCGCTCTTTCATAGCTTTCTTACCTTCTATTCATCAAC
Source organism: Mermis nigrescens (assembly GCA_036768485.1). Lineage (NCBI taxonomy): Eukaryota > Metazoa > Nematoda > Enoplea > Mermithida > Mermithidae > Mermis > Mermis nigrescens. Next base: position 4,655 of record JAVLUZ010000434.1, read on the forward strand.
TTATAGTATCCGATTTCCCTATACGGTGAGTGTTCTTCTTTATTCGTATCCTTCCTGATAGAACATCTTTTCTGCTAATGGATTATTTCACATATTACTGTGTATATGTACTATGTACACCCAACAAAGGTCTTTTATATTTTATCATTCATTTTGAGTATTTTTGTAGCAGGTAGAAACATTTTTCAGTCAATTTTGAAGAGCAGGCGCCCATTGATCTAATTCTCAAACTAAAATTTTTCGCCATATATTTATAAGAAACTCTCATTGGCGGGTTACAAGAGCATTTTTAATACCTCAATTCTAGAAGTTTATGTGCTAAAAAAGTTTCGGCGTTTAGAGAAGGCCAAAAAATTAATGGCTTGTATAAGAATACTATCTTTTTAAATTTATCAATGAGCTCTACCAAGTGCCAAACAATCTCGCGAAACAAGCAGAATAATTTTTGAAATTGGAATTATACATGTGTAGATAGTTTCACGAATTAGGAAGCACAAACTGCACAAGGGTACACGGGTTCAAATGTCAGACCACGCCAACATTCAGGAGAATTCATAATTTGGAAGACCCTTAGAATCAAATGCTGGCGTATTTCCTTCCGATCCTTGCCCCATCGGACCCCGGAAACAGGGGCGGATTTAAGGGGTGGGTAGCTGGCTCCTCCCTTGGCCAAAAATATTTGGCGATAAAGAATGGATGTGTAATTTGAAATGATTTCTGACCGTCAGTAATCATTATTTCTCAAATTTTTCCGTATAATATCTATTTATGACATTTATTTACTTCCTTGGCTACCTAGAAGCCAGTTTTGCTCGTGGACTACATTTTAAAACAATTTCAAGTGCAGAAACCTAGTTCAGTTACGATATCTCCCATTCTCAAGCATAAGTTTTTATTAATTTTTCGACGATTTGCGTCAAATGCTGCAAATTTAGAAAAATAAGCACTAAGTCAAGCTTTTAAACGTCTTTCCACCTAAGTTTATCTAATTAAAGAAATTTAGCGATTTTTTAGTATGAAATTGTCGGAAATTTCAAAGTGTTTTCGGAAAATGGTTGCATCAAAATTGATTTTATGTAAAAGTAGACAATGCAGAAGCCGAAAAAATGCTAATTCGCACGTGAAGAGCATATTTCGTACCTATTTTTGACTGTTCTAGGGAAATTAGAGGTACCGCCTTCCCCCTTAAGAGAATCCTAGATACGCCGCTGCCCGGAAATCAGTTGATGTAGTACAAACCCGCGAACTGACACACTATATTACTTGACTATGAGTCAGGTAAAATCTGCAACATGCGGACATTTGAATATTTTTTAAGTTTTATCAAACGGAGAACAATGAGATCGTTCTTGATCGCCTTGCTCGTAATTGCCAATGAGTAAGCAATCGTGAACTGACTAATATCGTCGATAAAAATGAATCAAAGATTTATGATCTCACTGGCCATATTGATGAAATTAAATATTTTAAGACAATAGTTTTTGTTCTTTTCCGTTAAAAGCATGAAAGTTTAGAATTTTATTTATTGAGACACCCGAAAATAATTTGCATCTGTATACACGTACAAGTAAGGGAAATCTGAGAGATAAGAGAACTGACAAAAAGCGCAATTCTGATTCGAGCAAATTCAATCAGCATAGCTAAAACCTTAGATCGTTGAATAATTCTAAAGAATACAGAAAAAACCCTTGTAGCATACCATTTATGCTTAAGCAGACTAAGGTCGGACAATCAATGCGAAATCTTGCGATTTTCGTAACAGAGGTCAAGCGTGCAAATAACCTTGAGCGTGAATACTCTTACGCGAGTAATCACAAATGAATGTTTAAAGTAGGGAAATTTTATTTTTGACCTACAATTTTCAAGACATTTGTTAAATATCCTTGCAAAATCTTCGGGAGCCTTTTCAAATTTTCTCTAGATTTACTGTTGACAAGCTCGTTTTTGGTCTTTTGTCAGTTATGAATCTTACTTTGTCAATCTTTTGTCAATATGTCAATTTTATGAATTCTCTTTATTTTGTCTTTTGTCATTTAAAAATCTTCTTTGTCTATTCCAGACCCATCGTCCAGCTGCAGTAAAGTTATAGCACGCTCACTAACTACATTTATCTACTCTGAGTAGGTAGTGTGCCAGCGCGTGTACCTATAACACAGTTATGTACCCCATTATATGTCTTCCTCTCTGCAATAATGGCGCATTTCTGGAAGTGCGGCTTTTTAAACAATTAATCATAAAATAATTTGATGAAGTTTTTGTTTTTATTTACTATCAATACCCATCTCGCAATCAATGTGTTAATATTGGCTTAACGTTTAAGAAAGGGAACATTTGACAGAGTTCGTGAAAGCAACACTACCTAACTCAGTTTTGTTTCATGTCTACTCCCATTATTTATAAGTCGACAATATGAAAAATCACAGAACAATTTTTTTGAAATGTGATTTATTTGTAGAGCGGCAGTGTAAAGGTTGTAAAAAATAGGTCGTGAATACACATTTTGTCTGTTTCCGGCCTCTTTGTCTCTCTCAGCTTCTTCTGTTAAGAATCCGCAGAAAACTTCCATTTGGAAAGTACTACAGGGCTACATGATGGAATTGACTGCTTTCTTATAAAGTATATACAGAGTTAATCTTGGTGGTGTAAAGTTTACACTCTAATAATATGCGAAAAGAATCGTTTTTACCTTCTTTAAGCTTATTTACTGCTCCGGTTATAAAGCGGGACGTGCGTAGTATTCTAAAAATGAAGTACGTCTCAAGGGTTACACATTACACTTAGACGTATTTCATTAAAACTCAATATACATATTAATGTCTATAGGTGTAAAGTTGTAACTCTTGAATAAAACAATCACGTTTTTTGTTAGCCAAGTTGTCCGTTTATGAATAGGGTTGGGCGCACTATTCAAGAAAGGAAGTAAATGTCAGCGCTTACAAATCGTTTTTAGTTGCGATCCTTTACACTGAATACGGACTTATTTTCAGAGGAATAAGGTACCATTTCATTGATAAAAAATGTGTTTTAAATTATTTGGGCTGCTTTAGCCTGTAAACAAAAAGTTTAGTCATAAATTTTAAAAGGGTGTCCGACAATAAATCGACAGATTGCGATTATAGCATTTATTTGATATATAATTATATTAGTTGTCGGCTTACTTCCAAAAAAATTCTCAAAATTTATGCTCAAACTTATGAAAAAACAGAATATTAGTTCCGCGGTTAGAAATTTGTGTGTGTCCAGATCTATGTGAGAAATAATGAACAACGTAAGATTGCAATTTGCATTTTTATGAGATCCTTAATGCTCAATATTGACTTAATCCCGAAGGTGCAAAGTTGTAATCTGGTTGAAGAACACGTTACTGCGTCAGCTTAGCACTTTATATTCTTCCATTATGAATTGGGCATAATCTCAATTCCGAAAATACTTTACGCCTGAAAGTCACACATTCTACCGGACAAACTAGTTTACGCCCGATAGAGGTGTAATGTACTTTAGACTAAAGGTTTATTTTGCTCCCAGAGTGTTGCGGTAGGTCAATTCGTTGTAAAACATTATTCGGAACATTAGGAATACGGATGAGATTTGGGGGCATTGACAAAGGCCTAGTTATTATATGTGCTCTAAAAAATAAGGATTTCTGCGTACTATGAGAATTACAAACTCGACTGTAATTTTTGTTGCACCTGCTAGTCCTGTTAACTCTGCTTTACACACTTATGAATCTAACTTTGTTTTTCGTGACTCAATGGATGTGTCAAATTTGAACTAAAAGTTAATTTTAATTTCAAAATGTTGGAGAGTTATTTTTCAGAACTGCTCATCAATAGCATCGTGATTATGAATTAGAAAAGAAGTCTTGTGTGCAATGAAAATGTGGATGTGAATGAACAATGATCATCTTTCCTGCCTTCATAAACTATCATATTTTGTTCGGCAAGTTACCTAGGAGTTATTGATCGATTTATTCATATCATTCTGATTAAAAGTTGGGTACTAGCAATTAAAACTGCTCCGGCGGAACAAAATGGACGAATACATATACCTGGAATAGCGATTTATTAAAGATGTAAAAGGAGATGACTATGTAAAAGTCACATATGTGCTAAGAAACTCTAAGAACACAAGAATCAAGTATATTCTGTGGGTTCTGAAGAAAAGATGTCCTCTCAACACTTTTATTACTAGTATGATGGAGAGCTAAGAAGGGTACATTGACCTGTGCTAAATAGCCGATTTGCTTGGATATCAGTATCTAATTTAATTCAGAAGGGGCGAAGTAAAAAAACGACATAATAAGCGTTTTTATGCTAGCGTGTACTGAAATAGGGCAGTAATTAAGAACATGGTGTGCCTGTCATAATCTATTTATCAAGTCATTGACGATTAACTAAATATTATTTAGTTAATTCTATTCGAAGAGAAATTCAATATTGATAAGGAAGTAAATGCATCATTAAAAGTCAACAAAGCTTGCTCATAATCTCTTTTTTCATAGCAATTGAACAATGTTTTGTGAAAGCACACTTATTTTCAGAAGCCCCAGAATATACTTCGATCTTTTGTGTTTTCTTGCGGAAGTCTGATTTTCAGTAAATTTATATATCTATCATATGTAACTTTTTACTATTCCTCTCCTTTTATGTCTTAATGATAAGCAATTCAACGTATATTCGTCCTCTTTGTTCCATCAGAACATTTTCCTCTGCTAGTTCCCTACTTTTTATCAGCAAGATTTGAGTAAATCAATTAGCAAACACATATGATAACATGCCACAATGCTGACAGCAGTCCAAGATCGCGGAAAATGATATTGTTCTGAACATCGGCATTATCTTTTTCAAATGAACAGGACAAGCTTACCTCATTTAAACAGATCAAATTTTTTCAGCGTAAACTACGCAACTACTGGGAGTAAAAAACACTTACACTCATATTCTTAATCCTGACGTTCTATGGAACATTCCAAAAACATAAGCTTCTGCAAGGTAAAATAAATTTATAATATAAACATTACATTCCAACAATAAATGAATAGTATAAAACTTATACAAGTACTGGGTGTCAGATTCGTAATTCTGATGGTACACAGAACATGTTTAAAGAATTAAGCTTCCGCAATACTCTAGAATTAAAGATATTTCCTGTGTTAACTTTACACAATTACTGGGTTTAAAGAAATTTAATAGTCAGATTTATTATCCTGACATCATGGGAACATTCTGAATATAATAATGTTTTACAATGTTATAGAAGCAAAATGGATTATAAGTGTAAACTTTGACCTTCTGCAATAACTCAATTTGTAAACCATGCTCAATTAATGGGTGTAGAGAGACTACAGATTCGTAATCCTGACCTTATGTGGAACGTTAGAAAAGAACATTTTTTTGCAACACTCTAGAAGTGAAATGAATGTTTAGCGTAAACTTTATACCTCCACAATAAGTCAATATTTGGCATAAGTAAACGCACTAACGTGCATGCGTAATCCTGTATGTTTGGTACATTTTTTATAATTAGTTTCAAGTCCCAACTCATATCAGTATTTGTTGACAGATACAAACCTGCTAAAAACTTTTTTAAATTTTATTATCCTTCTGTTTTATACTTGAATAGCTCAATTCTGCATCCAATTTCTTTTCTACGGCCTAAAATGGACAGCTATGCATAAGTGAAATTTTCAGTCACAAAGTTCTTTTTGATTTACACTAATTGCTTTATTCCATTTTATTGCTTTTCCTTTGTAGTTGACAAACGCCGCCCATGTGACACTTTATCCATGTTCATTTTAGCTTATTTACCACTTGACATTTTTCTCATATCAATTCAACTAGCTTAATTTATTATCTCAAAAATCATAGAGAAGTAATTATATTCTATCTGTATGTGACAGCTAGTGTTGTAAAAGATATATTTATCTTTATCTTCATCTTTATCTTTTGGAAAATCATATGCCAATTTTGTATTTATCTTTATCTTTTTGATAGGAATTTATCTTGCTGAATAACATAAAGTATGTACATAAGTTAGCATGTAATCGCAAATGTGGGTTAGACGTGAAATACAGTTAGATGCCCTATGCCTGTATTTCGACCTATAGCCTATTTCATTATACTTTGCAGTTTTCTTTAAAATTTTTCCACAAGAATTAAGCTGCAAAAGGGGTTCAAACTTTTGATGCAGTAATGTGGCTTAACGCTGGCATGTGTCTCCAAGCGGCTCAACATACTGTAGAATAGCATATTAATTGTATTAGTCTGAAACACTTTTATAGTCACTTTAAATTTTTTCAAAAACCCCAAAGTTAAATGAAACAGACTATAAGTAAGCAAGAGTGATACCAATCTTAGCGGGAGTACTACTACTAGCACCTATGTTAATCTATAGTCTGGTTCATTTATCCGAGGTCATCTTCAGTAAATGTTTTTCAAGGCAACAGTGATCCCTTCTTTCTTATGTACTATAGGTTGCTAGATCTCACTGTAGCTATGAAGCAAGAAAGGGTTTTTCAACAGCAATTTTGTGGCCTAATCTAGGTTGTGGGTAAAACCCAGAAACAAAAATGGAAATGAATGATAAAATCCAGAAATGGAAACAGAAATGGAAATAGTGGGCAAAAGCTGGAATAGGAAACGATTGATAAAAGTCGGGAATGGAAACAATTCAAAGCGCCAGAACCAGGGTTCCCTAGTTAAAGGGCACATTAGGGTCAGCACATATCAACCCCCTTTTCCGCAAAATTTTGCTCACTAAAGGAGGTTTAAGGGCTCAGAAATGGGTATCCTATTATTCATATGAGAAGCTGAACCCGGTTCCATTGAGGGTATCTTTGCCCTGGGGCAATCCACAAAGTGCCAGAATGGGGTCATGCAAGTAGGGACCAGCGGGTTCAAATCCCCAACCCTGTTTCCGGCAAATTTTTCTCACTAAAGGGGGTTTAGGGGCTCGGAAATAGGGTACCCATGATTCAAACACATAGCTGACCCCGTTTCCATAGGGGATTTCTCCGCCCTTTTAGTGTCCGAAGAGCCGGAAACAGGGTTGAAGATGTTGACTCTGATGTGCCCCACTTGCTGAACCTTGATTCTTGCACTTTGAACTTCCTCTGGGGTAGAGAAACCCCTAATGGAACCAGGCTCAGTTACACATAATGAATAATGGGGTTTCCTATTTCCGAGCTCCCTTAACCCCCTTACGTGGGTAAAATTTTGTTCGAAACAGGATTGTGGTGTTGACCCTAATGTGCCCTACTTGGGGAATCCCGGTTCCAGCACTTTGGAGTGCCCCCAGGGCGGGGAAACACCCAATAGGACTTATGAATCATGGTGTACCCCATTTTAGAGCCCGTAAACTCCCTTCCATGGGTAAAATTTCACTGAAAAACGGGGTTGAGGGTGTTGACCCTGATGTTGCCTACATACTTTGGGAACCCCGTCCGGTGCTTTGGTCGTTTCCATTTCCATTTCCGAATTTCACCCATCGTTTCTGTTCCTATTTCCGGTTTTCCTATAATTTATTCATGTCTTCCAACAGATCAATCAACGTAGATGAAATGTGCCAAAATATATCTTATCCTCAATTGACACTGTAAACACAATAGACCAAGATGTTAAGAAACCCTATTTACTCCTGTATAGCTCAGTGGTGAAACGTCTTCTTGTCATTGACGCAACTAGGGTTTGATCCCAGCCGATAATTTTTTATTTAGTGCACTTACTACAGTTATGTCCTGGCACTTATTAAATGCATAAATTCAATTTATATGGGCGGTTTAGTGCATTATATATGGAAGAATTCCAGCCACTCGCCATCACTAAGCTGATCTGCTGAACTAGAGTAATCTGTCTTGATTTGCTCACTGTAGCCCTTGAAAAAATTTACTAAAAGCTCTCAAATAAATGAAATAGACCATAAGTCTAAGCCTAGGAAAAATAAATAAGTTTAAAAAAATCAAAATGTGTTGCGAATATACTTTGTTACAGATGCACAAAGCAGGGTTTTGATGCTTGTGAAAAGAAAGAGCTGACTTTCTGTCAACCAGTAGAAGTAGTACGTGTGTCAGTCAGATATAGTGGTCAAACCCCCAAACCTACATTTATGTGTGCCTAATGCCTTTGGATGCTTTGCATCACCCTTTTTCGTTCGTTGCTCTTCACATGCATCATTCTCCTAGGTACAGCGACCATATTTACACTTTATCTTTATCTTTTTACTTCCTTTATCTTGCAAATTATTTTTATCTTTCTTAATTTTTCTCCATCTTTATCTTTATGTTTATCTTCTAGATATTAAAATTTTAACTTTATCTTTATCTTTTATCTTGCAAAAAATCCTTATCTTTTACAACACTTGTGACTGCCTATCTCATATGTTATTTTGTTCCATATAAGTTGTGATATATTGGTCTTTAGGCAGTATTTACCTATACATGTTCTTTCATGCATATGTCGTTGGTGAAGTTAATTTATCATGGTAAAGATATGCGCCCAAATATTTTTGTTAGTAAGTTTCAATGAGTATAATATTATCGAAGTTAAGCATTTTCTCCTCACGTTATATGGTGAGACTGACTATAAAATTTTTCTTTCAAAAATTGTAATGAACTTGTGAGCAAGATTTTCTCGAAAATAAAAAACAAATTTCTGATTTCTTCTTATCATTTCTATGGAAACAAATTTACTTTTTATTATTAGTTTTGTCATTTGGCTAAATTTTTTTTGCACAGGCAGATTAAGGATAGATATTTTTGTTTTGTTTGCTTAATTTTGTTTTAAAATTAAATAAGAACGTTGATTGAAGTTTTTGTATTGTGAGCAATTTACTATTTGTTTATGTTTTTCTTTTACACTGCAATGTATAAGTAATATTCCTGTATGGACTCAGCCCCTTGGTCCACAGTTTGTAGATCTGCATGATTGGACTATTAGTGAAGAAAATCAAAAGACTATTTATGTAGCAAAGTCATCTTTTTTAAAACCGACTGAATTTAATATAATGCCAAATCAGACCAAACTTATAGATAATGCTATTAAATATTCTCTCCATACAGTAATTGAGCCACTAGCTCAGAGGCTTAAACATTTAGATGTTAAATTTTGCCAAATTTCAGCCAAACCCTGATCTCGGCAATGAAAGACAATTTTATTATCCAGTAAATCCTCTGTTCAATTTACTCTCTCCATTAATTCTTAGTGGAGCTTTTGGCAAATGTAAATCAGCCTGGATTGAAGGATTTAATCAGTTTCGAAAGAGCAAGGCATTCAATATGATGATGAACATAAAATTGCATTCTTATAGGCTAAGTTATCAGGTGTGGTGCAGGCAGCCTAATAGGAGATTAAACACTTCCACAGACCTCTGCTTTCATTCAGCAAATTTATTGACAAATTACGAAAACACTTTTCTGATGGCCGCAATGCTGATGTTTTTCAACAATTTTTGTGTGACAAAAAACAAAGGTCTGGTTGAAATGTCTCACTCTATCTTTAAAATTTAAGAAAAATGGTGAGTACAACTTATCCAGAGTTCAACAATGTAACTAGAGAATCCATTGTAAAGCAAATTTTCATAGGGGGACTTTTACTCAAAATTGAATATGGAATCAGGTTTCGTCATTTTCCCTCTCTTAGTGACGCCCAAAAACCAGCTTTATATGTAGAATCTCATTTAATTTGTGATGAACTGGTATCCGCTGCAGACACTGACTCTACTTGTATTTTAACCTATTCAGGTAAGCATGACGTAACGGAATCAAAGAGAAAGATAAATCTTTTGATGGAATTTATTTTTAGTTAGTGGCAAAGCAGAAAAAAAGTAAGTACCACCAGCAGTAAATTTACCCCATTAGTGGCTGAGGTGGAATCTACAATGGTGACAAAAGCCCTTTGCAAAGTGAGCAAATGTTTTATACACCTTCAATACACAGCATAGGATAGGATAGGATGGATAGTGTAGAAGAAAAATATATGAAAACCGCAGTAGTTTAGAAAGCTCCAGTTTAAATGCAGTTTTTATCATATTGTAAAGCCTTGGTGTTGCTGGATGGAATAACTTCAAATTATTGTAATTATTTTTAAGTATTGATTTGTAAATAGTTCTGGGATCGAACATGCAAACGTTTTCAAAAGTTTTGCATTCATTTTATGAGGGGCAGAGCTTTTGTTTTCTATAATATGTAGTGGTGATGCAATCTTCAAAAATGTTATGAACAGTGATTGAATCACTTTTAAAGTCAAAAGCAAAGATAATAAGGCCTTTCTTTACTGGACAACAAATCTAAATGCTTGTTCAGAAACTGTTCAAATGCATAGGCATCAAACAAAAATGCTTCCTTAGAAGGTAAAGCAAACTATATAATGTGAGTTAGACTTGAATTTTTGCTCGATATAATTGCCAATTTTATAAATTATGACATGTCAACAGAATGTTTCAACTTTCAATGCATTTGAAATATTTGCAAATTCAACTAAAAGTCAACAAAACATTTAAACTGTTCATGCGTTTTTATTTACCTAAGCACAAAAAGACCTATTAGCCTATAGTCCATTTAATTAACTTTGTGATTTTAGAAATAATTACAGTGACTACAAAGGTGTATTAAAATTATCCGGCAAATATAATATTTTACACTATATTGAATCATATGTAGACGTATGCCACTGTTGAGCAACATGACTGGATCGGAAATTACTTTTTAGCCTGATTCTTGCAGAAAAATTTGAGATAAAACCACAAAGTTAAATAAAGTAGACTATAAATATATACAGTAGTGCTCATATCTAAAGGCGAAGGCGAGAGCCCAAAAAAGCTGGGTTTCTAAGCATTAAAATTTGCAGTACATCAGTCTGCTGCTTTGACCAAGACATGTCAAAAGTAACTGAAGCATTAGTTTTTGGGGGAACACCTCCTTCCTCTGAAGAAAACTGAAATAGTAAAATATGATATCTGCTAGTCAAATTCATCAAGGGTTATCCCATTGTCACTATCTAAAAATAGTTTTTGAGCCATTCTCAATGAATTAAGATACAGATTGATCATGAATTTGGTAGAGTAATAAGGAAGGGCAGGGTAGTGGCGCCGATTTAATGTAATTTGTGCTGAAACGCATGTTCCATGATGAAATAGAAACGGATTTTTGTGTAGTTCCCTGTGAGCAACACAGTTTCTACAGTTCTGTAAATTACTAAATGGGGGAGCTGTCCATTATGTACTACATAATTTGATAAGTGAGTCTAATTGTGTTGTTTTCACAAGTGCATGTCTAATGTGTTATTGCACAGGTTTTCCTATTATTGAAGGCTAAGTAGCCAAAACACCAGAACTCTAAATTGTCATATGTCTGACTTTTAAAATAATTTTTGTAATTATTAATCAATTATTTAAATTAGCTGTACCTGACTCCATGTGAAAAGTAGTAGAAAAAATAAAGCTAACAATAAATGCAGGTAGTGTTCCCAGCATTGAAGGCGCAAAGCATCTACAATGGGGCCATACTACACAGTAAAGATGCTGGACATTAAAGCTTTGGCCTGTAGTGCTAAATTTGGCTCCTATGCAAGCACAGAACCTCAATTTTTCCCTGAGTTCATCAGGTACAGGGTGCCAATTTCAGTAATGCCATCAGAATAAAGATAATAACATTTAACTGACTAATCACTAGATGGCATATGTGCACATACTACAACACAGTTTTATTAGGGCAATAAGCCATTTGATCTGTTGACTCAAGCTAAGTAATAACTGTTCAGAAGGGTATATAAGCAAAATATTATATAACTCTATTTTAAACTGCAGCTGAGCTGCATTTTCTCTGTTTAGAAAGGTAGATCTGAGAAGTGTGAAACTGTATACAATAAACGCGTTGTCCAGCCTGATTATTCTACCTTGCCTTACAGTAATTAGCCCTATTGCTTTGCCAAGAAAGCCATCAAAAAATAGAAAATTAAAATCCCCTTCCCACAAAAATGGTGCCACCACATGCTCAACTCCCAGTGCTGGCATGGGCACTGCACTTTGCAATGGCAGAGAAGCATGCAAAGTTATATAAGATTTTTTGTTTCAAAATTACAAAAATGTTAAATAGTACTTGCATAAACAGGAACCACTAGCACCCTATTTATAAAGAAATTTTAGGTTCTATTGTTCTCATGATTGTTCTTTCATTGATAATTTTATGCAAACTTTAAAAAAAAACATTGAAAAGTTACATAAAGGTTTGAGTAGACTAAGGTCTGGTGAGAATGGATCTTGTCGTCTGCAGTGTATGATGTAACCCAAATCAAAATACCACTACAATATTTACAATTTTCTGCATAGAAAACAATGTTTTTGACAAAGATGGTGCAGATTTTTCGAGCCTTGTTGTAAACAGTGGGTTCCAAAGAGGACTAAAAAGTCTCCAAGTTTTTCATTTTTACTTTGTGAGATATGCTTAAGTGAAATTAATATTATCAAGAAGGATTAGTACATATTGTATTTTTATTCAGAAGAACATTGTCCAAAATATGATCGTATAAGCTTTGCTATTAAATGCAATGACTGTATTTCGTCCCTACCCTATGAGAAGGTTCTAAATCCACTTTTTGTGTTCTCAATATAATCATATTTTAAGTTCAAACTAGAAGGAAAGTTCGAATTTGTTACCTATACTGATGAACTTTTTGCACAAGATAGCACAATATAGCCCATTTTGTGTGAGTATGCTTATTTTGCCATAACTAGTTTGGTTAAGTTACAGTATCCATTTTTCGATTTGGAACCTTTTAGTGTATTATTTGCATTCACATTTTATGGATATGAAACCTTTAAACAAAGTTAATTATGATAAAAAATGAACAAAGCATTCAAGATTTTATTCAAAAGAAGCAAGACCATAGCACATTCGCTCAATAAACAAATAGGGCACATGAAATCATTGCTTAGCAGAAGATTCAATGTCCGATTTATTACTGTCATTGTGCTCCACATCATTATCAGTTGGCAGTGACCTGAATTATAACACTCACTAGTTTTGAGTTTTAGCTTTCGCGAATTAAAATTCATTTTTACTTAATCCATGCCTGGTATTTAACCAAATAAGACTGAACAATGAAACCAGATCATCTTTTTTAGCGTTCGTAATAGGCAACGATATTGTATACAAGTTTGGCCACACCATAAGGGGACCACTGGGACGACCACGTTTTTTAGGAGCAATGTCAACAATCTGAAATTACTTTTTAAGTAATTTATCAGTAGAATCAGAGACCACCTATAGTTTGTTTCATTTCACTTTTAGATTTTGAAAAAACTTAAAGTGCCTAGAAAAAAATAGTTTGAACAAACAGTATAGTTACTATATTCTACAGTAGATTGAGTTATGGTGATATGCTTCCTATTGCCAAAGCGCATTACTGAATCAAGTTTAAATTACTTTTGTAGCCTGATTCATGTGGATTAAATTTAAAAAGAGAACCTCAAAGTTAAATAAAACAGACTATTGATTGTTTTATACTCTAAGTTCCTCAATGTGCTTGTATTTGAAGTTGATCATGCTGGGCTGAACCTTGGCAAAATGAAGGCACTTGATTTTTAGCCATTTAATTTTTTTGTGATCTTCACCTACTGCATTGCTATTCATTGTGTCATTCTGCAGCTTTTTCAGATCAAAATCATCAGCGTAGCTCATGCTTACAATGTGATATGGATTCTTTCGCCAGGTCTTTCCCATTATTGTTGTCCATCCATGCAAACTGTAGCCCAATACATTTTTTGCTTCAGATTCTATTGCCAAATGCATGGGATCGACACTCATTTGTGTTTGACCACGTTCAAGAAAATTTTAATCCAAAGTTCATTGTTTGGATGGCTTGTACCAGCATTGATGCATCATTTTTGTTGCAGTTCTGGCCGCCGTGATTATCAGACCACAATTTCATTTTGGTTTCAAGCTAATATCTTCTTTGCATTGCTCTAAATCTTTTGGAATATAATTTGGGCTTCTGTTTTCTCTCTCAATGTGATTTTTGTACTCTTTTTCCAATTTTACCTTTTTTGGATCATTTTCTTTTAAATTTTTGCGAATTGAGCACAGAAAAAAGATGACAAATTGTAGTCATTGCAGAATACCTTTTGGTACTTTTGAAAACTAACGTTCATAACACCTGGGCGTCAAGAAGGGAGGGGGTTTGGGGGGTATGCACCCCCATAGAAACCAAAATACTCCCTCTTCCAGAAATCAAAACACCCCCAGAATTCAATTTTTAGAATTTTTTGTTTTTTTTTCCGCAATTTTTGATGCCAATGGATAGTGCTCAATGAGAAACGTTTAAAAAAAGTGTTTTCTAATCATACCACCATTTCCAAGGCCATTTTTTAACCTTTATAAAATCTTGCACCCATAGAATTTCACCTCCAGATTTTTGGTGTTGCCCACGTATGACGGTCGCTGCTTTGCCTGATTCAGATTCTTTGAATAGATCATACATCTGTGTTATATTCAACTTGGGATCCAAATAGTATCGCTTGCTTTTTTCCAGTAATAGTGTGATTCAATATAGGGAAAAGATTCAAGTGAGCTTTGATTGCATTCTCCACTAGCAAGGCATTTTTCTGCTCTGATCTCTAATCATTTTTCTTTTTTCTCTAACGTGAAAGACTGATTTCCTACAGAATTTTGCAAGTCAAGTTCTTTGACTACAGATTGCTCGGCTTTAGGCGGTACCATCTCTTCAACAATTTTTTCAGCGATAGCAGAAATGATAGTCATCCAAATCAGTGGAATTGGGAGCATACTCTTGATCTGAATTACTGCCATTTTCATGATCTTATATCATTTTTTATACAGTTGATCTAAGATCTACCAGAATGCCCTCCACAGATTCCACTTCATAATCTTTAGCCGGATTTTTAACATCACCACTTGGCAAATCACCACAATTGACATTTCCTTCACCACTCTTAAAAGTGATCTGGCTAAAAATCCTCTCCAAACTCATCTAACAAATCATGAACTGAAACTCTTTTGTCAAGTAACGCTGTATATTGATTATATTGTTGCTATTTAATTTTATTACACCAAAACTATCATAATTTTTACGAATCATTTAAGCATTATGTTTTCGCTTAAAGAAATGGAAATGAAAATCGTCCATAACGCTGCGTCTTTTCTTCATGTTTTAATGCAAATCTGTATAAAAAACCGCAGAAACTTAATAACGTATCTTAATTGACATTATTATTCTACGAGATTGCTTGTACATCTTTATAATTGTCAGTAATAAGCATGCTGAGAAATGCGGAACAATGCGATTGCAAAAGAGATTAAGGTAGGAACGGATGGAAGTTGATTTAGGCGGTCTGCGAAAATGAAACAAAGGAACGAAGTCAGTTTTAATCTGACAATTATCCGGAATTAATCCGGATAATCCACAAAAATTAGTAAAAAATTGAGCATTTAATAGCGTTACTGGTGTACAAAATATAGGCACTTTAGCACGTAAGTATGCGCAAATCCGCTTTAAATATGCAAATATGCTTCTGCCATGTTAAACAATGGACGCGCTAGAACAAAAGTCGCAGACAAAGTACAGCTTGATAGAAACAATAGGGGCAAAAGTTCAGGGGAAACGGAAATACAATAAACGTTATTCGGAAGCATGTAAAATATGCCCAACCCATGTAACTGATATGCAAATATTGGCAGGCCCAAGTCGCAACTTGGCCGCCTGCCAGATCATCAATCAATTCAAAATAATTCAAAAGTTCTTTAAAAAGCAGATTACGATGGATACTCGGCTCAGTTCGACCATTGTTTTCTGTCAGCGAGTGTTTCCCTCCAACGCTTAGTTCGACCGTTCCGCTTCGTTTCGCATACTCAAGATAGCTTCAACATCGCCCCTAATTTTAATTCCGCTTTTTGTCATCGTTAGCTCGATCGTCAGTTTCTTTTGTCTCTCGATTTGGAAACGTGAGTGTAATTTATTTGTCTATTGTAAAGTGTCTAGAATTATAAAAAGGGTTATTTTCCTAATAAAATAATCCAAAACCCTTGTCTTCTTGATCAAAAACGTGTCACGCATTTTTAATATAGGTTTAAACAAGGAATTAGTTTGAGAGAAGCGCGCTAAAATTATTTGAGCGTGCTAAGATTATAGAACCGACAATAGGATATGTGAAAGAATAGGTTAAGCGCAGCGGGCGTGACAAAATTTTGGCGCAGAAATAAAGAATAAAAGCCTATGGCCTTAACTTTCGGTTTTTCTTTTTGAAATCTTTTTCCCTGATTTCTGAAAATTCGTTTTAGCTCAAAACCCTATGTTTGAAAATATGATGGCGTATTTTCCCCTTGGTATTTTTCATATTTTGCCTCCCGCATACCGTTCTGATTATCCGAATTATATTGAATAATTGATTAGCATTTATTAAAAATCACGACAGCAAAGCTATTCCACTTTGCTGCTTTTTTGTGTGTTTCGATTTGCGAAATATTCTCTGAATAGGGGCAGAGTAAGTGCGCAATTTCAGAAACATTTAACGCGTAAAGTTTTTGTGACTTGGGTATCTGTGGAAATCATCTCGGAGGATTAAGTTGCCTCCCAGCCCAGCTGTTAAAGCGCCCTGTCTCAAAATCTTGCATTCTTATTTTTTGGGTGAAAGTAAAATTCTGCAAGGATTTTATCAATTTACAGGCGTAAAATTTTTGTGATTGGGTATCTGTGGAAATCATCTCAGAGGATTAAGTTGCCTCTTAGCCCAGCTGTTAAAGCGCCCTGTCTCAAAATTTTACGTTCTATTTTTCGATGGGAAAATTATCTCAAAAAAAACTGAGAAAGTAAATTCGGAAAAGCTGAAAATATTAAGAGTCAATATATTTTTTTAAATGAAAGACCAAGATTTTAACTTTGAATTAGCACTTTGATAAGTCCACAAGTTTGACGGGTTGAGAAATTATGTAAGACTGAATATGAAAAAGTTTGACTATGTGCACTGAAAAATTTCACATTTCGTCCTATAACTCCTATACTAGATGCGAGTGATTCCCAAAATTTTAGTATGATGTGACACTTAGATGTGACATATATTTGGCAAAAAATAAAACAATTAAAGGACCACTATTTGAGCAATGGGTCTTCACGCAAGACCATTTATTAAGAATTACACAATTGTTCTTGCCCAAAACTTTTCTTTTAGACGTTATATCTCGCAATTAAGGTAAGACCAACTCTCAAAATTTTGGTTAAATAATTTACTTGGTCTCATGATGTTATCAGCAAAAGAATATGAAAGTTGACAAATTTCTGATTGAACAGTGGCCCTTAGCGTAAGTGCAAGTCAGGTAGGAATGGCTGATTATCAGCACACAAAATTCTTCTTTTTCCAATTATAACTCCTGCATTCGACATGGGACAACACATTGTTACTGTGAGCCCTTTTGTGCCATTGGTAAAAAATAAAAATATTGCTAAACCACTTCTTGAGCAGCGGATCATTAAGTAAATACTACTATGACACATGACTGGAATCACTCAAAAACCTTTCTATGTTCTAGGGGATCATTCATTATAGGAAATTAAGACAATTTAACTGCACCTCACAATATTCAGCGCATAATAAGAGAACAACACCCAATTTCTCGAAGCATGACTATCAAGAGGTGTCTTATTTTTAGCTTGCTCAGTTGTATATCTGAAGATAATTAATTCTGATGGGATTTCACTTTGCCCCAATTACATCTGTAGTTTACCTACTCACCATGTAGGTATGGATTGATTTGTTGTGAATGTAAGCATGTGCTAATGTCAGTTTCTTTGCATAAGAAGAATTAAAATAAAATTTTTTAAAGCAAAGGAAGATAGCAAGTTGATTAAGTTCAAGCTTTCAGAAGGGCCAAGTAAACATTTTTGAAGCAATATCTACTTTGTATTGAGAAGTGCAAAAGACGCAAGCTCGGCTGTAGAGAACTCAGCTTATGGACTCATATGAAAGATTACTCAAACAGTGACAAATGTACATATATAATCTTGCTTTGGATTACTGGGACATAGATGCTATCATTCAAAGCTATTCCATAAAAAGTTGAGTTAGGATCAGGAATGGACTATGAGGACTTAATATCATGCGACAAATTGTTACAACAAATTCAAACATCAAAATAGTCACTGTGCAGCTGAACATCTTCAATTTCTTCAGACTCTAATTCAAGGTTTGGGTCAGCCATAAATTCATCCTCTGGGCATTCATCAGTCACATCTTGCGCTGCTCCCTCTGATTCTCGTTTTCTGGCTTCATGTGACCAAAAATTTGCTATTTGTTGCCATGCAAGATATTCTGATGAGCTAAACTGTGGCAAGCTTCGCATTTCTTTCGCCACATCTTGCGGGTCATATTTCTGGCGATTCTGCACACCTTAGTCATATTTCTGGATAAGGAATTGGCGCTGCTTTTCAGAAAGAGCTTTGCATATTCTGCGCTGCCGTAAGGCCCACCCCGCTTCTGAATGATCAATATTATTGTCGGTGGAATATGTTTGCCATTGATTTTGCAGGACTTCATTTAAGCTAGCTAGCCTAGGTGTCAAGTGCTGTTGCACAAAAGGACGTACAGTAACAATGTGTTAAAATTTAAATAATGTCCTATGTCTAACGTCGTCCAAACCAAAACTGTTAAATCCAAAAGAAAATTTTTGGTACAAAAGGGGCACAAAAACCGGCTTTTTGATGTTATCATGAGCAAGAGTATGAATTTCATGCCTATTTCTTAAGCAAAGCCGCTTTTTCTCTAGTGAAGAAAAACATGCGGGCCATAGCAAGTCTGAAAAATGCTTCATTTTTTTCAAATAATCTGAATTTGACCGTATTCCTCCTTCCAGATGCACAAAAAGTGCATTCATTGTGTGCAATACCGCATTTTCTTTTAGTTTAAGTTTCAGGATAAATAAAACACGACAATATACCTTCATTTTGCGTATTTCAGGTAGAACCACAGCATTTATGAAAAAATCATAGTAATTTATGCTAAAATCACAAGTATTCATAAAGAGGGAAGGAAATTTACAAAAAATGACCGATTTTTCAAATGCACGACGTAGGCATACTACTTTATGCGATTAGTGGTGCACTTTTCTATTCATTTGTGTAAGTGCATTAAAAATACACTTCAAGATATAAAAATAAGACAAGCGATACATTCAATGGGGAAATACCATCAATTATTATGAATAAGTCTTTGTAGACTCCTTTTTTCAAATGGAACCTTCGAATTTCGCAAAATTGTTCTCTTCATCAACCAGTTGCCTGTGAGCAAAAGATATGCAATAAGAAATACTATACAAACTCCGATTAACAAAAATAATGCAAATTTTTTGTTAAACTCATTAAGTTTACAACTGAAGAAATTTGTTTGGTTTCCAACTGAAGAAATTTCTTCAGTAGGCCGACCGGATTAACAAAATATAGCAAATTTTCGTCAAATGAGCCTAATTTCAAACTGAAGAAATTTCTTCAGTTGGCCGACCGGATTAACAAAATATGGCAAATTTTTCGTCAAATGAGCCTAATTTCCAACTTAAGAAATTTCTTCAGTTGGCCGACCAGATTAACAAAAATATAGCAAATTTTTCGTCAAACGAGCCTAATTTCTAACTAAAGAACTTTCTTCAGTTTGCCGATCGGATTAACAAAATATGGCAAATTTTTCGTCAAATGAGCCTAATTTCAAACTGAAGAAATTTCTCCAGTTGGTCGACCAGATTAACAAAAATATAGCAAATTTTTCGTCAAACGAGCCTAATTTCCAACTGAAGAAATTTCTTCAGTTGGCCGACCGGATTAACAAAATATAGCAAATTTTCGTCAAATGAGCCTAATTTCAAACTGAAGAAATTTCTTCAGTTGGCCGACCGGATTAACAAAATATGGCAAATTTTCGTCAAACGAGCCTAATTTCAAACTGAAGAAATTTCTTCAGTTGGCCGACCGGATTAACAAAATATGGCAAATTTTTTGTCAAATGAGCCTAATTTCCAACTGAAGAAATTTCTTCAGTTGGCCGACCAGATTAACAAAATATAGCAAATTTTCGTCAAATGAGCCTAATTTCAAACTGAAGAAATTTCTTCAGTTGGCCGACCGGATTAACAAAATATAGCAAATTTTTCGTCAAATGAGCCTAATTTCTAACTGAAGAAATTTCTCCAGTTGGCCGACCAGATTAACAAAAATATAGCAAATTTTTCGTCAAACGAGCCTAATTTCCAACTGAAGAAATTTCTTCAGTTGGCCGACCGGATTAATAAAATATAGCAAATTTTCGTCAAACGAGCCTAATTTCAAACTGAAGAAATTTCTTCAGTTGGCCGACCGGATTAACAAAATATGGCAAATTTTTCGTCAAATGAGCCTAATTTCCAACTTAAGAAATTTCTTCAGTTGGCCGACCGGATTAACAAAAATATAGCAAATTTTTCGTCAAATGAGCCTAATTTCTAACTGAAGAAATTTCTTCACTTGGTTGACCGGATTGACAGAATATAGCAAATTTTTCGTCAAATGCACCATATTTTCAACTGAAGGAACTTTTTCACTTGACAGATAAGCAAGAACATAAAAAATTTTTATTATATGTTCTTCAAAACATCTTTTTCCTCCGTGGTGCAACCATATAGCTATTAAGAGCCAGTGGCGGATCTGGAATTTTCGTTAGGGGAAGTGCCCCCAACTTTCTCTAATCCAGTCTAAAATAGACCTAGAAATTTGCTCTTCATGCGCGAAGAAGTATTTTTTGAGATTTTATGTTGTCTCATTTTATTTAAAATTGCTTTTGGCGCAATGACTGTTCCAAGAAATTTCGAGATTTTCATCAATTTTTTTTGCAAAAAAATCAATTTTTTGACTTGAGGAAAATTCGGCGGATAGCAACCGAAAATTTCTGAATTATAGGTTGAATGAACTTTTAAAGTTGGTATTAGTTGATTTTTTGTATTTGAAGGAAGTGATATGGAGTGTCGAAAGTTTTAAAAGTTATATGCTATTGATATTGTTTTAAAACTTGCAAAAGTAAGGTTTATAGATTGCCGCCAAGAAAGTAAATAAATGTCAATAATAGTAATTATCCTGCACAAAGCGCTGAAAAAATTTGATTAATAATGACCAGTGCTAGCCCAAAATCATTGCAAATTACATATCCATCGTTTATGTCGCCAAATATTTCGAGTCATTGGATAGATGCGGCTGCTCCGGCCCCCTTAAATCCGCCCATGTTGGAAGGTACATATAACTAAATATGTACAGACGATAATTTATTTTTTCTGCATTTTTACTGAGCCTGGCGTTCAATATTTCTGATTTTATTTTATATTCGCACCTTTGAGAAATAATTTGTATCAAAAGGATGGAAAGAGACTGCCTAATTTTTTTGAAAGCTTCATAAATCATAGTCTATTGCAGGAGCGTGCACTGAATTTTTTAAAGAAAAAGGGACAAGGAATGGATGACTTCATATTTTGGCGCATTCGGAGGTACACAAAATAAGGGTTGTTAATTGTTTTAATGACGTTAATTGCTGGATTATGAAGCATTCTTCTTGAAGCTTTGATGGAATACTTTTCACAGTGAAAGATGTTTCGATTTTTCCCGTGAAAGCGAAAAATTAAAAATAACTTTAATTTCCTTTTTGACCTCAATATTAATGCCAGTGGATTTTAAGCTGCACTCTTAGCTTTATCACAAAATTCTCTACCTGAATATGTGAAGAATACAAAATTTTATGAAGAATGTTATGCTGAAAAGTACATTTAAAAACTAACAATATTTATTTAACGTTAAGGTTTAACAACGCTACACAAAATGCATTTTTTGACATTTCAACCATGCTCTACCCATTGAAACCAAAAAAAATTTTATCGAAAAAATTTCAGACCTTCTCTTCGCATCACATTTTTAGCTTTAAACAGATTCTTTAGCATTTTACGTGATATTTTGTGGCGGATGCATTTCCATAATCTTTACTGCATTATCCTATGTTTCCGAAAATTTTTTGGATCGAAAGGGGTGGTCACTGGTCAGCAAATAGGGGTAGCTGCCAAATCCTAGGTCTGGGTGGTCTTAAATTGGAAAAAAATCTCAAAAAAACATGCCAAAAATTTAATTCTGGACCGTCTATCAATTTGTGGGGTCAAACAGGTTCTTGCAGGGTGGTTTTAACCATACACCAATATGTGATGGCCAGCCCTCTTCCCTGACCCACTGTGTACACTGGTGGTTTCTTGATAGCAACAACAAATTCTGTGTGAAAATTTCTTCTTATATTTATAAGTATGTACCTGGCTTATAAATTGCCGTAGTATCAAATGGCACATGAGAAAATCTGATCACTGTCCACACAAGCTTCTAAGACGCCGATATTTGTAAGTAAGTAGAAAAATCATTCGCTTAGGATAGAATCTAGTCACTGATGAATTGCAGCTTAATATTCCCGGTTGAATGGATATAAAAATTTGAAATTGAAATGCGTAAATGACAATACCATCAGCTTCAGCCACAAATGTCGGCTAAATAGTTCTCTGATCAATGAAAATAAGTTGAAAGCCACATGTTTGATAGCAAAACTTAAGTGTGAGGTCTTTTCTTATAATAGATGTAGACTTGCCCATAACCAATGGAGGCCGAGGGTAGCTTGAGCCCCGTTCCTGCCCAAATGAAAAGAAATTAAGTTTTCACTGGGGTCCACCAAAGTCAAATAAAATGACTACCAAGCAAATTTCTACTGAACTTTTGAGCCAGTCAATTCAGAATTTTCAGGCTCTTCGTGCCAGATGTCTTATTTTCCTATATACTTCTCATCCACAAAGCCTAACATAGACATATAAAATATGGAGCAATTTTAAGTTATATTTTTCATGTTATCAATTTCTATGTTCAAAAATAACGATAATGAACCACACTTTTTAACCTATATTTCAGCTAAAATTTTAAAAAAATTTTAAAGATCCCTTAAAGCGAGTTCTAAAGGTCCCAAATTAATCCTTGTCTGATTGAAAAACATTCTGAGCTTGCACTGGACATTGTAATTCAGTCTTGCAAACAATTTAAACAATACCTTTTATATCCAAAATAATTGAAGAATTTTTGATTTGTCGAAAATTTCTCTTCGCCGTTGCACAGAGCTCGTCTAGAAACGCTTTGAAATACCGTTATTTTCAAATGGCTCCTTATGGTTCCAGAGATATTTGACTTTAACAATTGTGAGCTCCCCCGAAATAAAATTCTGGTCACGGCGCTGCCTGTAGCCATAATTTTGAGCATGACTTTTACAAATTTTCACTGACAATTAGAAGCAGTGTGGATAAACTCAAGGTGATCACAGAAAGCTGTAAGGTAATTTACACCAGCTAAAAAAATACATAAAAACATTTTGAGTTTCAGCTTAAGCATCAGACTGTCGGATCCAGAAATGTTGTATGAGAAGAGAACCCAATGTCTTTTCAAACAGTCAAAAATACTTTTAAAAATTTTATATTCATATGCAAAACAGACAGTGCAAAGCGCGAAAATTAATAAAATTTAAACAAAAAGCATAGAGATTTGAATTACTTCACAATTTGCTGTTGGAGCACTTAGAGCAAAGCTTGTTCAAGCAATTTTGCTGAAAATGAAAAACTACAAAAATACGGCTATAATTCAGGCTGCCAAGAAAGGAAATCAATATAATTAATTAGTATATGGCGCACTTTTGGAAAAATTTGGAAATTTGGACGGCTAGTGACCAAAAATCACTGCAAAGTATGTGCATATGGATTCTTCTCACCAACAATGCTGGGCCCATAGGGCCACTGTCATCCTTACCCCCAGAAATATGCCTCTGACGGATCATAAGTGAAGACTTAAAAACTCATTTTGTCGATCTAATTAAAAGAAACATCATTTCAAAGTATAAAATTTGTTGTGCAATCACTTTTTCTTAAAACATACTAAGTTAGGGTGAAGAAAAATAAGGCAGGAGCCTGGATATAAAAATTCAGACGCGCCGGATGATAAAGCAAGACAAGTCGAGAATGAACATTTACAGCACATACCTACATATAATGTTCGACAGAAACAGATCTTATGTACGCATTTCCCGTGCCAAAAGCAAAACAAGTACCGCCAAAAACCGCCACAGAACAGAAAAAATAAAGTAGGTACTTACGTACCATTGTTTACAGAGTGGGAGAAACGAGCCGAATGCTGGAATATAAAGGGAGCAACAAACAGGCATGAATTTGCAATAAGCCAGTAATATGCAACAGTCAACCAAGTAATCGGATACTGTAGTGATTTATGGCCGCCTATTTTCCTATGACCAATCAAAGATGATTTGAGCTAATGTATATTCATCTGGTCTGTTACATGGTCATTTCCTCTTGTGCATAAAACACGCAGACAGATTAGTCCACACGATTTGACCTTTGTTTCTAATATACACTCGTCTACTTATATTTGGTCAGCAGCCCTGTTATAAAAACAGGATATGCATTCTTTAGTTGGTGGTCGAATGTGACCATCTTTTTTAGGGCTCTATTATCCCAAGAGGCAACAAAAACCGCATTTACGGTCGCCTTCATGCAGAGAGTCTCTAAAATGCGTAGGTAAACTAAGTCAGTGCGCATGCCATTCTTTTTGAAAGTAAGCAGTTTTGTTAAACATAAGTGTATTTATGAAGTCGTTATTATTTTATTATTATTTTATCTCCATATTTTCTCTAAAATTTTATTTTTTCTTCCTTTTTGTCATATTTTTGACTCCCTGTTATCTCAGTGAATCATTGTAATTCACAAAAGTTCTCCTCAGCATTTTTCAAATCAAAATAAAATCACACCTGCTTTTCTCAATAATTATCGATATCTCATGAAAGGATACAATGAAATAGCTTATGTTATAGTAATGAGGTTGATTTGTAGAACAGTTTACTATATAGAGGTTTTAATATTTCGATCCGAGCATTCTTACCCTTTGTTTTAATTAATTCGTGTTCACTGATTATTTTGTATTCTTTTGTAGGTCTGAATTATGCTTAGCGGATAATTCAGACTTTTAAATTTATTGTTATTCAACTCGCTTATTACGCCTATTGCTAAATTAGGATAAAGAACAAAAAATAATTTACGGAAAATAACCTTGGCGCTTGAAATTGACAAGCTATTTAACAAACTTAATGCTTGGAAATAGCACGATGATTTAACTTGCTTGCCAATTTGACAGATTTTGTTATTCATCAAGATTTGACCGTATGATATCATATGCCAACGTACGGTAATAAGAAGCCTGATGATATCAAATTCGTAAATATGAGCCATTTGCAAATGGCAAATGGAGCGGATATAGCTTGTTTCAAATACAAGTTGAACAACAAATGTAATTAAAAACCGAATAAGCTCTAATTTATGGCTGGATTAACAGGTATAGGCAGATTTATGAGGAACGGGGCGGCCGCCCACATTGGCTCAAAATAATTGACAAAATAAAACATGAATATATAATTTGCAATTTTTGGCCGCCAGCGAAATTTTTCCGGCGCTTTGCGCCGAATAATACCTATTAATAATACTTATTTTTTTCTTAGCGGCCCAGAGGTTATGATTTTGCTCAGGGAATAAGTTTTAAAACGATCTCAAGTGCAGAAACAACTTTCTCGGAGCATATTTTTCTTCTGCATATTTTCATGCATAACTTTTAAAAATTTTCAACGTTCCACATTAAATGCTACAAACGCAGGAGACAGAGCAGTAATTTGAGCTTCTAAAGGTTCTTGCGCTTTAATTTTGCGAAGTTTCCGGCGCATCGCATCAGATTTTCGCTAAACTCAAAGAAATTGGATGATTTTTCCGAGCAGATTGTCGAAAATTTAATGTGATTTGCAATGATTTTGGCCGTCAGTGATCGTAATTTCTTAAATTTTTTCCGGCGTTTCTCGCCGGATAATACCTTTTAATGACATTTATTTACATTTTCGGCGGCCTGGAAGCCATTTATTTTGCTCATAGAATTGGTTTCAAAACAATTTCAAGGTCACATCTATTTCAGCATAGATTTCGTCTATTTTCAAGCATAACTTTTAAAAATTTACGACGTTATACATCAAATGCGACAAAGATAAGATCGAGCAGTAAATTAAGCTTATAAACATTCTTCCGCATAAATTTCACAACTTTTCCGGCGCTTCGTGTCGAATTTTCGCTAAAATCAAAAATTATTTTTGACTGTTCTTGGAAAAGATAGAAAAGTTGGGGTACCGACCGCCCCCTCCTCCTTTAGCAAAATTCTAAATCCGCCACTGCTGATTAACAGTATGTTTACCAAGTACTTTTGAGTAAGTCTTATACTTTTTAAGCAACAATTTTAATGTTGAGATTATTTTAATATCTCTTAGTTGTGAATATCGCAAATACTTTAGTGACTAAAAAATTAAAGATGTTTTCCTTTTTAATAGCTCAAAAGTTTCCTAAAAGCCTGTTTTGGCGAACTTTCAGATGTACTTCTAGAATTATTCATTTTTTTCTTATAAAACCCTCGTGAGAAAAAAATTGTTTCACTTTCGGGGATGGAAAGACCTCCCTCCCTCCACATGGATAGAGTCAGCTTACACATTACATAACATGAGCATTTCATCATTCCCTTATTCAGATAATTGACGTACAATATGCGCAAGTAGGACTTCAAATAAAGAGTGAATCCAGTGGGGGTCCGGCGCATACCTGGGAGTGGGGAGTTTGGGGGTATGATGCACCCCAGAAACCAAAATACCCTCCCTCTGAATTCAATTTTTGAATTTTTTTAATTTTTTCGTAAATTTTTGATGCCAATGGATAGTGCTCGATGAGAACCGTTAAAAATGGTGTCTTTTCGCCATACCACCACACATGGGCGTGGGGGCTTTGGGGGTATGCACCCCCAGAAGTTGAAATACCCTCCCCCAGAAATCAAAATACCCTCCCCCCAGAATTCAAATTTTTAATTTTTTTGCTTTTTTAGCGATTTTTTGATGCCATTGGAGAGTGCTTGATGAGAAACGTCGAAAAATGGTGTTTTTTGCCATACGACCACTTTTAGGGCCATTCTTTGACCTTTGAAAATTTATTCACCCTGCCCCCAGAATTTTGGTGCTGCCCACCTATGTATACCACCATTTTTAAGGCCATTTTTTGACCTTTAAAAAATGTTGCACTCCCCCCAGAACTTTGGTGCTGCTGCCCACCTATGGTCCGGGGGCATTGATGCACAAAATGGCCGATCTGTAGGGATCAGCCGGCCTGGGAGGAGGAGTCAACAATCGAATTTTTTTGGCCGAAAAGACCTCAAAAACGAAAATAAGTGCAAAAATAGCGATAAAGGAAATTTGGTGCAATTGATGAAAAATTCGCTGTATTTTTGGTTTAATTCGCCAAGTGAAGAAATTTCTTCAGATGGAAATTTGGTGCAATTCACGAAAAACTTGCTGTATTTTTGCTTAATCTAATTGGCCAACTGAAGAAATTTCTTCAGTTGGAAATTTGATGTATTTGACGAAAAATTCGTTACATTTTTGTTAATCTGATTGGCCAACTGAAGAAATTTCTTCAGTTGGAAATTGAAATTTGGTGCAATTGACGAACAACTGGCTAGTATTTTTGGTTAATCTAATTGGCCAACTGAAGAAATTTCTTCAGTTGGAAATTTGATGTATTTGACGAAAAATTCGTTACATTTTTGTATATCTGATTGGCCAACTGAAGAAATTTGTTCAGTTGGAAATTTGGTGCAATTGACAAAAAACTCGCTGTATTTTTGGTTAATCTAATGGCCAACTGAAGAAATTTCTTCAGTTGGAAATTTGATGTATTTGACGAAAAATTCGTTACATTTTTGTTAATCTGATTGGCCAACTGAAGAAATTTCTTCAGTTGGAAATTGAAATTTGGTGCAATTGACGAACAACTGGTAGTATTTTTGGTTAATCTAATTGGCCAACTGAAGAAATTTCTTCAGTTGGAAATTTGATGTATTTGACGAAAAATTCGTTACATTTTTGTATATCTGATTGGCCAACTGAAGAAATTTCTTCAGTTGGAAATTTAGTGCGATTGACGAAAAACTCGCTGTATTTTTGCTTAATCTAATTGGCCAACTGAAGAAATTTCTTCAGTTGGAAATTTGATGTATTTGACGAAAAATTCGTTACATTTTTGTTAATCTGATTGGCCAACTGAAGAAATTTCTTCAGTTGGAAATTGAAATTTGGTGCAATTGACGAACAACTCGGTAGTATTTTTGGTTGATCTAATTGGCCAACTGAAGAAATTTCTTCAGTTGGAAATTTGAGTGCAATTGACGTAAAACTTGCTGTATTTTTGGTTAATCTGATTGGCCAACTGAAGAAATTTCTTCAGTTGGAAATTTGATGTATTTGACGAAAAACTTGCTGTATTTTTGGTTAATCTAATCGGCCCACTGAAGAATTTTCTTCAGTTTAAAATTCGGTGTAATGAAAACAGTAAAAAATCAATCTGTGTATTTTTTAATGCGATCAATTGTATGCAAATGATTCATTTTTCAGTTGAACAAACCAGCAGCTGAAGAAAGAAGTATGGCATCAAATGATACTGCGTTTTTCCTTGGTTTAATGGAGATTGTTGTTGACTGCTGTCGCGGGTCTATACTTTTTTGTGATCTGATTAAACTTGTTTTATGGCTTGTAAAAATGGTTTTTGCTGCACACCTGAAGTAAGCTGCATAAAAAACAACGATTTTCGCAGAAGTGGTACAGGGAGCACTATAATCGTAAAAATTGGATACAATTTTGCGTGTACTAAATGAATAATACAAAAAGTAATAAATTTGGTCTGTATTTGCTGCTAATGGGAATCAAGCAAAAAACTTTGACCTGAGGTAAGGAAATATCTTTGTTTTTATGCATTTCCTAAAATACTTCGGCCCAGAAGAGCCAAACTTGAAAAATTTGGAGAAAAAACTGAAAAACTTATTCTTCTCAAGTATGAAGGAAGAAAAATCAAATTTTTTGCTAGATTATATGAAGTTTCGAATTCATTTTGGATTCAACAGTTTTGGTTTGGACGGTGTGGAGTTAAAATTGGAAAAAGAAGATTTTTGTGTGCTAATAATCAGCCATTCCTACCTGACTTGCACTTACGTTAAGGGCCACTGTTCAATCAGAAATTTGACAACTTTCATATTCTTTTGCCAATAACATCATAAGACTAAGTAAATTATTTAAGCAAAATTTTGAGAGTTGGTCTTACCTTACTTGCGAGATATAACGTCTAAAAGATAAGTTTTGGGCAAGAGCAATTGTGTAACTCGCAATAAATGGACTTGCGTGAAGACTCATTGCTTATAAAGTGGTTCTTTAATTTTTTCTTATTTTTTGCCAAATACATGTCGCATCTAAATGCCACATGATATCAAAATTTTGAGAATCACCCGCATCTAGTATAGGAGTTATAGTACAAAATGTGAAATTTTTCAGTGCACAAAGTCAAACTTTTTCATATTTAGTCTTACATAATTCCTGAACCCGTCAATCTTGTGGACTTATCAATGATACTCATAGAGAAAACTCTCTTTCCACTAAAAAAAATTTGACTCTGATATCTTGCGTTGTTAAGAAATAATAGTCATAAAAGTAAATCTACTCTTTTTTGACAAAAAGTGTCGATTTTTCAAAGTTTGGAGGTTGATGTTCCAAGCGGAAAATGGTTTTTGTACAAAACGCTTTGCACCATGTTGCTTAGAATTAAAAACTGTACAACATACGTTAAAATGAGGATAGGTAATTTTTTGACTGTCCGCCGCCGGGGTGAACGTTATAGAAATTGACTCTTAAACACGCCCTTGACTCTTTTCGTGATTTTCAGTCAGTTCCTTTGCCGGCCTTTGTTTTCGTCTTTTTCCGTGCTGTAGTCGACTGGCCAGCGTCTTCAGCGGACTTTTACATAAAAAGTTTAGGATAAAAGCGAATACCTGGATATTAATCTGTGAACGAATTATTGTGAACAAGTTAATTATAAAACAAAGTAACTATAATTAATTTGAAGAACGGTGAAATAAGCTCTATAAAAAGCCTTCACATAGCTAAACGAATAAATTTGAACAATTACGAATTCAAATTCTAACCCTTATACAGTGATTGTATCATGTTTTGGGTAGAATAACGTTCAGGGAAGATTGAAAAACGAGAAAAATCGTGAAAAGTCAAAACGGATTCAAATTATGATTCTGAGAACGAAAACTTTGCTCGTGAAAAGCGCTTTAACCTCATTAAAAGAATTTTATGATCAAGAAGACACAAGAAGCTTTTGAAGAAACTTTGAAAGCTCAATAGACTTTTTCAGACACTTTACGAACTTCGTTTGCAATTCCTAAAGGTCACAGTACTCCCAAAGTAGGTTTACAGACAAGTCCTTTTAAGAATATTGTACCTCTTACTCCGAGTACGTCGGACCGAGTTGAATTAAAGGGAGAGAGTGAAGTGAAAAAGGAACGAAAAAGCGAATTTTGCGGAAGTTTTGAACCTTTCGTTAAAGAATTTTTGATTCAAAAATCAAAAAGACCGATAACTAGAAAAATGGCGATCGATCCTAAAATAATAGAGGATGCTTTTAAAAATGCTTTTGACGAATTTGGAGCGCCATTAACTCAAAAAGTATCGCATTTAGAAGAGCAGATACAACAGCGAAAGGACGCTAACACATCAGGGTCAGTGGGGGATCCTTTTCAGCGCTTCAGTGCTTTAATGACCCAAAGGCCCCCAAAACCATTTTCTGGAGCTTTTGGTGAATCTGTTCATGAGTGGATTAAAAAGTTCCAAAAATATATGGTTCTTTCAAGGTGTTTCAAACGCGGATGATGCTTATAAAATTGCATTTTCAGAATCAAATTGCATTGGAACCGCTCTAGCAACTTTAAATAATATTTTAGAAACACTTCGTGACCCTAGCTTTGACGATGTAGTCGGAGCACTTAAACTTGAATTCGTGGAGAGTCGTGATAGCGATATTTTTCAGTGTTTAGTGTAGAGCTGTGCCGGGGCCGCCTGTTTTGCCGGGGGCCGGGGCCTAGGCCCCGGTGCCAGGGCCGGGGCCGGGGCCGGGCCTGGCCGGGGCCAATAATAGCGTGCTTTACCATGCTCATAGTACGACCCTGCCCTACCCCTTACATGTACCTATGCATATATTCTTGCTTGTAGATATGCACGTCAAGCGATAATATTTGTTGGGATTACAAGATATAACAGAACATGGGCATCGGGGGATCTAGACCCCCCAGAATTCACATTCTCCCCCCCCCAAAAAAAATCCGCTAGACCCCCAGAAATTGATTTTCAGAATTTTTCTGTTTTTCTGCGGTTTTTGATGCTAATGGATAGCTCTCATTGAGAAACGCGAGAAAACGGTGTTTTTCGCTCTACCATATATTATCAGGCACTTTTTGACTTTCAAAAATTGTGGAATTCTAGAATTTTAGAGCTGCTTATGTATGGATTTAACTCCTCTGACTTGGATGCGTTTTTCAATGTGCTTTACTTTGCACTTTTTTAGGCTTATTATTCTATTTGTTCTGATAGACGTAGCTGTCTGCTACCAAGCAAGCTGGAAATGCTCGTCCATATGAATTGCAATTTAAAATATGTCAATTTTGATTATTAACTAGAAATTCGCACCAATCTGACATAGTGAAATAAAGATTTGAATTAGCAAGATCTGTGGTTTGCTTGAAATTGAGTTTGAAGGTAAATCTACCCAGAACATAATCAATTTTCTACATTATAATCAACTCTAACATTGGCCCCGGCCCCGGTGCCGAGGCCAGCCTGGCCCCGGCCTGGGCCGGGGCCGGGGCCTGGCCCCGGCACAGCTCTAGTTTAGTGTACGACGCCAAACAACGGAGGACTAAGTCCATCCTGGAATTTTCCGAGAGGTTAAAAATGCTGGCTAGGTTGGCTTACCCCCAACTTGCCGAAAGTAGCCGGGAAAGTATCATAAAACCGATTTACATCAGGGGACTTTTGCTAAAAATTTATGAGGGAATTGAATATCAGGAATGCGGAACCCTGACAGACGCAATTAGGCGGGCATCGTACACTGAACGTCAAGTTTTTCGGGAAAACATATAAGATTACCCTACTGCAGTCGACCGAGCCCAGAGCCGACTATAATTTATCCATTGTACCTTCAGGATCGGCAATGGAGAAGAAGTTAGACGAAATTAAAGAAATGCTTAGCAGCCAGTATCAATGCCGCATGTGCGACAGTCCAAATCACGCCACAGAGGAGAGTCACCGCAGCCCGTTTGCTCAATGGTCGCGCCCGTCGCATTGTAGCGCGCTGCAACGGATTTCACGAACCTTTTCGCTGCCCACCGAGACGCGACGGTAATTACCATAATTTTAATAATAATAATAACCTGAACAGGAATGTTAATCGTAATTTAAACGATTATCAAAGAGATATAAATTTCTGAAATAATGGGCGACAACAAAATGCATCAAATAATAATAATAATTGAAACTATCGTGATTATTTGGATAATGCAAGGCAAAATTCATTTAATGCAGACAGACAGAGGAGGGAACCCAGAATGCATAGTCCGGGGCCTCAACTTCGAACTCAGAGTCCAGTCTCCCGGCCAGACCGAGTCCAAAATTCTGATTCCCAAGAAATTACGCGAAAAACGTACGTTTCTCAGAAAATTCGGGGAGGCCGACAAATAGTAACATTTTGACCAATGAAATGAGCGAAAATCATTCAAACTAAGAATTTTTCGATATAGAAGATGAGGGCTTGCTCCACAGGGTGATGGGATATGGCCAAGTAAATTCCGTAAATTTTCCTCTCTCTGCAGAGCAAGAACAGGCGGAGATCGCTGGAGCGAATGACGCATAAGACGTCATCAATGATACTCGTTGCCTGTTTAGGGCAAGCAATGATCCGGCCTCTGAAAGCGAGGCTGAATACGAATCGGATACCAATTACGTCGCTCTAGAGGCGGCCAATCAGGCTCGCCACATTGAGCAGTGGAGGTTAGAGTACCCGCTTTTCCGTTATGTGGGTGGCCGAGTTATACTGTGGGAGCATGGGATGTTTGACGATCCCATCGTAAACCTGCAATTCATGGGAGTTTACCCGCCTTACCCTGTAAACGACTTGACGTCCGACTATGATAATACTCCGATTTTAGCCGCCGCGCCGCCACAAAACCGCCATCCTCAACATCGCCAATGTAAAAACAATGGTCGCCAACGATGCAACAATGATTGTACAAAGCGAAACAGAGGCAGTCAATGACCAAGCAGACAGCATCAGCCTTACAATCCTAAATCAAGATGCATCTGCTATTTGTGCCCGGAACACGGCCCTCAATATGACAACTCCAAAAAGCCAGGGAGAAAGCCGTGGAGGAGAATATAATCCAGGAATCACCGGCTTCGCCCGATCCCGGACCCTCCTACGTCAAATGGGATAGGTTTTCGGGTGAGAACTTTTACAAGTCTTTTGTGAATTATTTAATAAATTTCCTTTATATCTGAATGTTTTTTGAAATTTACTTGGAAAGAATTTGTTTTGGGTTAACAATAAAAATCCTAAATACTTTTTCTTTCATTTTGATGCATTTATCAATGACTTTATTCGTATTTCCCTTGTTGCTATTTATTTGCAGTCATGTGCATGCAATTATATTAGCATTGTACTATCGTTATTTGGTACGCTATATTATTTTATCATATTACCAGTGCATGCAGATATTCGTAATGATGCTTAAACTTAGTAGTGAAGATACATCGTATTTTAAAAGCTGAATATGTTTAAAAACGCGCAAAATTATCATGAACTTGAAGTAACGGTACAAAAGTATTCATTTGTTTTTCATAATTGCTCGAATTTTACCATTCCTAGATTTACCATCAATTATTTAGCTTTTCATGCACACTTTCGCGAACATTTTCGTACAAACAGCTGGCACTCTTTTTCGCCCGCAAAAATTCCCATTTTCCCTCAAATATTACATTTTCGGGGCTAAAGCACGCGCTAGGCGCCAAAATTTTTGGGGAATAAAACGAAGAAATGAAATTTTTGCGAAAGAACGTAATTCTGTTGTCCTTTTTGCCAACAGCTTGAGAATAATTGACTTTTTCATCATCATAAGAAATACACTTTATTTATTATGGCTAAAGTCAATTAAGTGCCAACAAATCTTGTTACTAAAAATATTCTCATGCGCTAATTTCCTCTTACAGGCGTCTCGGATGCTGACGTCAAAGTTACGTCGGATGACGACGAAGGTTGTCCGCTGGAAGCGAAAGCGCTGCAGACAAGGCAGTCGAAAACGCCGAGAGCGGCGCTGATACCGACGGCGCCAAACGCGAATGATGGCAAAGTAGCAGCTGCCGCCAGTACGAGTGTTGCAGCCAGTCTATATAGAAAAGCAGCTTTTTATTATTTAAATTCATTTAAAATGCTTCTTAACAATTTGTCTAATTTATATAAATCGTGCTTTCATCTTTTACTGCTGCTAATTAAATTGTCATATTGCTGCGTCAATGTTCTGTATTTGTTTAAAACTGTGTTTATCGTAATTCCTTTTATTTGTATCACAAAATGTGCCACAGAGGACCGGGAATTTCAGATTTGTGGGTCGAGTCGTAGTGGTCACCCCATAAGCTTGCCATATTCTGTGCAATGTACTTTACCGGAGGGGACCTCCCGAGGCCAGAAAAGCAAAATGTTACAATTTTTGTTCCGAGAATCGAACCAAAAAGCGCCTTTGCCATAAAATGTATGAAAGTTACAAGGACAGTGTGTACTAACACCGGATTTTTCGGGTCAAAAGGCATTATTTTGGATAAAACCGAAAATCAAGCTGTCTCCTATGAAATTTGCAAAAATTCTTACGAAAATCAAGAATTTGAAGGAATTAATCTAAAAACGGACAAAAATGGATTCTTATCTACTGATCTAAAATTAGAAATTCGTTTTGTTTAGTGCTGCCGCGATGTCTGCAGTGCAATAACGAATTTTGTTGTAGAAATAGGTCAAGTTGCCAGTTGGACTGGACGGGATATCATTTCAGACCTAAGGGATGTCAGCTTATGCATCACCACGTATGGCAAATGTAAAAATCTTGAAGCCACTTTTATTTGGCATGGAGAGCTTTTTCAAGAAATTTGTCCCTTTATCGCTCGCGGCACATTTCCCGCGTTAATCAGCAGTAACTACGTTGTAATTGACGCTTTGCAGGCGGCTTTCTTAATAAAGGAAAGATATAAGCAATGTCACGAGATACGTAACGCATTCATTTCAGAACAAGGTGTCATAGTAGGTTTTAACTCTGATAAAGGGGTGGGCGCCTTGTCCAACCGTACATTCGAAGCGCCAAAAATCATTAAAATCGAAAAGGGAATTTTGACCCCGTGAATTTAAAATTAAACTATCTTGAAATTCGTATTTTTCAAAAAGAAATCTCGAGTTTTTGGAGAATTTGATCAGAATTGTGCCACCAACTTCAACGAAGTCTAGATATAATTTGGCAACTTTTGTATCTGGATCCTACTATAGGGGCCCGAGCCTTCTTTCAAAGGAGGGACATCACCGCCGAGTTCACGGATGACGCCCTTACAATTTGGACCTGCCAGAAAGTAAATGTAACGAAAGTTTACACTGATCATAGAATAAATGATACGTGTTATAAGTACTTACCTGTAGAGTACGATGCAGAGATCTGGTTTGCCCTCCCAGGGAGCAAAGATTTAGTCCACTTCTCTGGGACTATTAATTGTTTACATAAGAAAATTGAAATTTTCTGATACAAGGACAAATGGGTCACAGAATACGGTTTAATTCATTTTTTTGAAGTGCCATTAGAGCTAAAATGGAAAGAAAATTTTAGCCTTTTCCAATTTAATACACCAGCAGTTTTTCACGATCGTTTAGCCTGTGGAGAACCAACTTTTGAACTTTTTCGGAATTACTTATATAAAACTGAAAGACTAGAGAAAGCTTAACACCGACTTCTAGAAACACAGCTGAGATGTCCCTACAGCCTAGTCTGATTCGCGAATCGTTAGCATGTGTAGGAGCAGGAATAAAAACTGTCGTTCAAGGAACCGAAAACAGTTTGGAAAAATTGATAACTGGAACGCAAAACAGTTTTTCAGCCAATTTTAGTGGATTTCTAAAAGGTCCTGTTCAACTTTTATTCAATTTGCTACTAATTGTACTTGTTTTTGGCGTAATCAACTATTTTGCTTATCTTTACATGATTCGAAAATGATCATGTTATTTATGCTTCCACCCTCCCCTCTTCATCCGCAGTATGACAACGCGAGAGTATAGGTGAAGCAATGATGAGACTATTAAAGCCCTTAACGAGGAAGAAACCTAAAAAGGTAATGTGGAAAAATTTGGCTAAAAACGAAGAATCGATAGCTAGCATCAGTGGAGAAAACAAGAAAACTACACACATCAACGTAATTCTAAATAAATGCGTAGAAGTGACAGCTATGGAAGACACTGGTGCAGTCTATTCGCTATTGGATCTTAAAATCGCACAAAAATTGCCGAATTTTAAAACGTACGAAACATCTGTTCGTCCTATAGCAGCTAACGGAAGTGAAATCACTATCCTTGGGTCCGCTTTCGTTTTGATATGCGCATATGACATAAAAGAAACATTTTTGGTTTACATACAAGAAAATTGCGTTGCAGATCTGCTGCTAGGAGCAAATTTTTTGTTTAGATTCAAGAAAATTGAACTAAATTTGCAAAAATCAACTATGACATTCAGAGACGTTGCCATACCCGCCTTAGGTATGAGATACAACCATAGGTGGGCAGCACCGAAATTCGGGGGGGGGGTGAAAAATTTCTGGGAAAGGGAGGTGAAAAAATTTTTAAAGGTCAAAAAATGGTCTTAAAAGTGGTCGTATGGCAAAAAAACTCCATTTTTTGACGTTTCTCATCTAGCTCTATCCAATGGCATCAAAAAATTGCTAAAAAAGCAAAAAAAAATTTTCTGGGGGGGGGGTGGTATTTTGATTTCTGGGGGGGTATTTCAACTTCTGATGGGTTGTATACCCCCCCAATCCCCACGCCCATGTGTGGATACAACCCGCCTGAAAAACGAAGCGCAATAACATTGACTCAGGACGAAATAATAAGCCCACGGTCAATACGGGTTATTTTTGCCAGAAGGCCCTCCCATTATCTCCCTGGCGATGAGGTAATTTTTGAACCAATGGAGTGCAAAAATACACAAGAAATACACTTAGCGCATTCCGTATGTCTTGTGCAGGAGGACGGAAAAATACCTATTCAAGTATTCAACCCAAAAATGTGAGAAACACGCCTATTTCAAAATACAAAGATAGGCACCATAAATTTGCATGTGGACCATAATGTAAATGAAACAAGGTGCGAGAACACACTAACCCAAGATCTTACGCAAATACGAAACTTAAAACAATGGATAATGGAAAACACGAATATTTCGCCTACATTGTCCAATGTAGAACGTGACAATGTCTTAGAACTTCTTCTCCGTTTTCCCAACTTGTTTGCGAGGGACAAAATGGACTCTGGAAAAACAAATTTAATTGAGCATGTCATCTATACAGATCAAAGCATGCCGATACATAAACATCCATACTGTACTTCACCAGCGGAAAAGCAAATAGTAATGGACGAGGTAATAAAATTCGAAA
Organism: Mermis nigrescens; assembly: GCA_036768485.1. Taxonomy (NCBI): domain Eukaryota; kingdom Metazoa; phylum Nematoda; class Enoplea; order Mermithida; family Mermithidae; genus Mermis; species Mermis nigrescens. The sequence continues at coordinate 42,365 of JAVLUZ010000434.1, forward strand.
ATAAGGGAATTATTAGACCCAGCATTTCCCCCTGGTCAACAAACGTAGTATTAGTACAAAAAAAGGATGGAAAGCACCGAATGTGCATTGATTTTCGGGGTGTTAACAATGTCACAAGAAAGAATGTTTACCCTTTGCTGAGAATTGATGACATTTTGGACACTCTTAAAGGTATGAAGTATTTCACAACGTTGGATTAATCCAATGCTTATTATACAATATCTATCAAGGAGGAAGATAAAGAAAAAATCGCATTTAACTCACCTGTTGGGTTATAGGAGTTTAATTATCTGCCCTTCGGACTTTGTAATGCGCCGCGTCGTTTTCCCGGCTTATGGACATTGCTCTATCGGGTCTTCAGTGGAACGTCTGTCTTGTATATTTGGACGACATCTTGATTTTCGCCCCCGATCATTATGAGATGATGAAGCGGCTTGAAATGCTCCTTGAAAGACTAAATGAGGCCAATGTGAAATTGAAACTATCCAAATGTAAATTCTCGCATGAAGAAACGCTATTTGTGGGATATGTAATCTCAGGAAAAGGGATTTTACCAGATCCAAAAAGATAGAGGCAGTGAAAGAAATGCCTCAGCCCACAAATGTTAGAGAAATTAAGTCGTTTTTAGGTATTATTTCCTATTATCCAAAATTTATTGAAAATTGTTCAAAAATCGCTGAACCATTAAATCACTTGCTTAGAAAAGACAGAAGTTTTGTTTGGAAAGAAGAACAAGAAAATTATTTTCAACGTCTGAAAGAAAAATTGATTAAATCACCAATTCTTTCTCATCCTGATTTTGCATGTCCGTTTTTTCTGCAAACAGACGCCTCGTATAATGGGATTGGAGGTGTTTTATCACAAATACAAAGTGACTACCGAGAGCATCCGATAGCCTATGCGAGCCGCACTCTAAAACCTGCGGAGAAAAATTACACAGTCACAGAACTAGAAACACTTGCAGTAGTCGAATTCATCAAGTACTTTCGACCTTATTTGTACCAACAAGAAGTTATTGTTGAAACAGATCACACTGCAGTAAAATCAATTTTAGAAAAATCGAACCCCTCAGCCCAAATTGCACATTGGGGACTTGCGTTAGCTGGAATGAAAATTTCGGTAGTACCGCGCAAAGGTTTGAGAAATCAAGACGCAGATTCATTATCTCATTTGCCAAATTCGCACGAAATGAAATATTTCGATATAGACAATAACAGGCTAAAAATTGGGGATGATGAAAATGGTAGAATTAATGTAGTCCAAACGGAGAAAGAAATATCTCTTATGCTCACTAAGCCTGAAATGGGAATCGGGTTTTTACAGCATAAAGATTTGGAGTTGAAAGATTATTTTGAACAAAAATGCCCTGAAGGTTTTGCAATTGAAAACGGAATCCTCTATAGAGTTGATGATAAAATTAAAAGGGTTGTAGTCCCTACTCTGCTAAAAACCTTAATTATTCAGAGCCATCACGACCATGAGCTTGTTGGACATTTTGGTGCGCGCAAAACTGTACGTTTAGTTGCAAAGAAATATTTTTGGAAAGGTATGTCTAAGCAGATCGCAGAATATTGCAAAACGTGTGACACTTGCCAATGCAACAAGCCCGCGCGACAGAAAATCGCTGCAAGCATTCAACCGATTTCATCTTTGGGTCCTTTTGAACGAATTGCCGCTAAATTTAACTGAAAATGGAAATAAATACATTGTTGTGTTTATTGACTATTTCACTAAGTACATTGAAGCGTTTGCTACAGAAAATATTACTGCGTGTACAATTGCTAGACTTTTTGTGACTCAAATTGTATGTAGACATAGAGCCCCACAGATTCTTCAATCAGATCGTCGTTCCAATTTTACATCAGATCGTATGGATGAAATAACGGGCCTATTTACAACGCATAAGTCTTTACAACGGCCTATCACCCCATGGCCAATGGAGAGGTCGAAAAAGCAAATCAGACCCTTGTCACTAGGATAAGAATGTATTTAGAAAAGAACCAAAACGATTGGGATGAGCACCTACCATTCACGGTTTTTGCTACTTATATACATGACAATGAAACGGCGGGGTTTAGTCCATTCCTACTCATGTACGGACAAACGCCAAAGCTTCTAAATTCCTATTTCAAACAATGTTTTTATATACAAAAATGATATTTGCCCTCTTTTTATATTAACTTTCATTGGTAGTTTAAATCGCAGCATTATATAATAATTAGCATATTGATGTTATAATAACGCATCGTTCCAAAATGGCTATAATCTATTTAATAACTTTTGTGTCCCATAATTATGTATATTGGAAAAAGGCGAACTTGTAGACAGATAGAGCACTTCTATAGTACAGCATGGTAAAAACCAGATAAAACCGGTTTTTAAAACGAGACAGAGCAGACAAACGTCAGACAGATAAGACACTTTGAATTAATTGCAAAAATGTCAAAAAGCTTGTTTACCAGATTTTATTCCAAATTAATGACCGGTAAAAGGACGAAATGACAAATTGCAGAAGCAAAAAGTGGCCGAAGAAACTGACAAAAAAACGCCAAAAGTTGACCTAAAAATCAGCGTAAAAATTGCTAGGCCACATACGAAAGATAGGTTCAACAACTGACTTGCTCTATAAGCTTATAGTATAGGGGTTAGCAAGGTCGCAGAAGGTTAAAGCATAAAAGCAAAGTTACCGCTAAACGTGTAAACAAGCGCTCATACAAGCACATTAACATGCAAAAAGATGCAACAACATCGGATGAACAAGTGCGAATAGATGAGTGGAAAATAGCCAAAAATAATTGATCAAAAAGGAGCTGAAAGCGCCAATGACCTATATAAGCGGCGCGACTCAAAGTCTGGGCTCTTTCTCCATTTGTCTGGCTTAGCGCGGTCTCGTCTGAATTTTCATTTCTTTAATCCGTTTAATTCTCGTTTCGATGCTAACGGCTAGTTGCCTGCGCAATTCAAACCCGCCCGTCGCGCCTTCCGTTTGAACTTTTTCCGGAGTACGTTTTTGCGTTTCCCTCGACGACATATACGGAATTTGTAAGTTTTCATGTTTAATTTCCAATAAAATTAGAAAGTCGTCATTTTCCAAATTATAAGTACAGAGGAAGGACTCCCCCAAGATGCTTAATTATCCAATAGTGCCGAAGTTAATTAGAGAAAAGCTAAATACAAATAAGCAAGCTAAAAGATTCGAGTATCACTGACAAGTAACTAGTAAAACGAAAATTAGGCGTGACAAATTTGGTGACAGAAGTGGGATTGCGTTTTGCGTCTTTTTAATATTTTTGAAAAAATATTTGCGGACCCCTTTGGCCTGGAATATTGGTTGATCTCAGGAATTTTATCTTGATCAGTTTCAATCACTTTGCTGCAGCGTGAATTTGATTTGAATCGGAAATATAGTGAATCGATATTTTTAAGAAGGATTTGGAAATACAGAAATTTATTTTTCTGAGTGGAAGGAATTTGAAAGTTTAAAAATATATAAATTCGTACATTTTGGTTTATCCTTTTTTTGTTGTCTGTTTTGTACCAGAAACAGACCAATCGCAGTACTGCCTAATTTATCTTCTACCCTAATTGGATGGCCACCGATATCGGTACTTTATAACATCAAATATAAATTAATTTATTAATCGATCGATAAGATAATTTGAAACGGATTGAAGTAAATTGGATGCAAGAAATTTAACATTGGATACATGAATTATTTGTTGTGAACTGATACGTTATTTGTTTTACTCTGAAATTGATCTTGGGAAAAATAACCCCTGGGAGCGGAAAGCAAATTTTTTAAAAAAAATTGAAACGATTCTTCTCAAAATTCATCTGAGGAGGAGCCGACAAATATAGACGAAATGGTAAAGGGAATAAAAGAAATTTCGGATAATTCTTCCGACAAATTAAATACATTAGAAAAACTTTTGCAGGAATCTTTAACAACTTTAGAAGTCCCAAGTGTCCGACTCCAGAGTACTCCTATCTCAACTGACGTTTCTTCAAAAGCATATCGAGAGGCATTAGAACATTATAAAGGCTTATCTATTACTGGAAAAAGTTATAAAAACGTTTTAGATTTTACTGAATCGGAAATTTCTCAAAGTTCATCTCTTTTTGGTCAGCATTCTCTATTTCCCAAAATAAACTCCGAAAATCGTAGAGAATTTTTATCTCAAAGATTAGGAAGACCTATAACTAGAAAAATGGCTAATGACCCCCAAACAATGGCTGACGCTTTTAGAGCGGCCTTTATCGATTTTGGGAATCCGTTAACCAAAAAAATTAATGAATTAAAAGCGATAGTTGAGAATGGCGGATCCCTATTTTCCGGAGCTAATTTTCCTGCAACCAATCCGTTTAATCACTTGGGAGTTTTACTTAACCAAAAACCACCTAGACCATTTCCAGGTGCTTTTGGTGAATCATTTCAAGAATGGATTAAAAAATTCTAAAAATACATGTTTTTGCAAGGAGTTTTAAATGCCGATGATATCTATAAAATCGCGTTTTTAGAATCAAATTTCGCTGGGACCGCTCTTGCAAAATTAAACAGCATTTTGAGACGGTTAAGAACCCCCACATATAATGAACTTAAAGAAGAACTTGAAAATGAATTTTCAGAAGGTAGGGACAGTGATATTTATCAAGGGATGATATATGACGCCAGACAAAGGAGAAATGAGACCGCCCTTGAATTCGCAGAAAGGCTTCAAAAATTGGCAAAATCTGCATATCCCCAATTAACATCTGAAAATCGAGATTCTATCGTAAAACCGATTTTCGTATGGGGAATTTTGCCAAAAATTTATGAGGGACTAAAATATCAAGAATTCGGAACTTTAGAAGAAGCAATAAGAAGGGCGACATTTACAGAAAGCCAAGTCTTTTGGGAGGGTATCCAAGAATTCCCAACCCGATCCGATTATAAAAATGAGCTTAATTTGAGTATTTTACCTTCACTCGCGATGGAAAAAAATAAAACAACAACCTCCAACGACAATACCACCGGTCGGCGATACCAGTGCAGAAATTGCCCAAATTTGCACAACCATCCAACTTTGCAATGCCGATCTCTGCGTGGATGAACATCACCATGCACTGGCTGTTTCGGGTGCGGAGGCCCGCATTTCGCGGTCGATTGTCCCAATTGCGGCAGACAGAGTAATAATTCGTTCAATAATGATGCAGACTATTCCCTAAATAATAGCAATTTAAATAGAAACAATGACTTTCGAAGAAATTACAAAAATAATGGTAATTATAATAGAAATTTAAATAATTATGGCAGTTTCAGAGGCCGTGCAAATAATGGAAATAATCAAAATAATTATAATTATAGGAATAGTCAAAATACGAATAACCAAAATGTCAGTGTACGAATAACCAAAATGAACGTAGTTATGGCAATAATCAAAATAATCGAAGTAATAATAACTATCATTGAAATACGTATGTAAATATGGTAGATAGACATAAAGAACAGAGGGGACAAAGTTCTGGTTCTTCTTCTCGAGCACAAAGCCCGGTGCCCCAACCACATTTCGGACAAATTTATGGAAATCAAGGGAAAAATATTCATTTTAGTGAAAACTGTCAAGGAAAAAACCAATAATACGATTTCTCAGGCAGAATTTCCGAAAAATGAGGCAAGAAGCGATTCAGAAGCTTCCAATATTGAAGATGAGGGGTTACTTTCACGGACCGAACCCTAATGGATACGTGAATATTATCTATTCCCCTCTTCCTCAGACACACTGACATCACCGTCCGAGGCAGATGTACAATTGAATGATGACATCCACTTCGGCGGATCAAATGAAGAAATCGCCAACGCTTTAAACGATTCAGATATCAGCAACGACCATACGTGGGCAGCAAGAAAATTCTGGGGGGGTGCAAGATTTTTTTGAAGGTCAAAAAATGGCCTTAAGGATGGTGGTATGGCGATAAAAACACCATTTTTCGACGTTTCTCATCAAGCACTATCCATTGGCATCAAAAAATTGCGAAAAAAACGAGAAGAATTTTCAAAAATTGAATTCTGGGGGGGGGTATTTTGATTTCTGGGGGGGTATTTTGGTTTCTGGGAGGGGTTGCATACCCCCCACACCCCCCACGCCCAGGTGTGGCAACGACCCAATTACGGATCGCAAATGGTGTTACGAACAGCATCTCGCATGGCTAAATCATCGCCTAGCCGGATGTTTTCCTACGCCAATTCGATGGTCCAAAATCGTCAATTCAGCATCTGAAACATCTAACGATGGTAAGGATATTCCCAGGGACCCCACATTTAAACAAAATGCAGTATATAATGAGAGAAACGTGCAATGTCAAAAAAAATTATTTGAATTTGAAAAAAATTAATGATCTGCAAATTGCAGACAACGAAGCAGCATCAAGCTGTTGTCGGCGCCACCCGTTTTTCATCCCGCCACATCGTCGTTGGCTGAGATGTACATGCCATCTCTGCCAGCGCCACGGCCAACGACATGTTTCTTATATCAGTGTTAACCAGCAAACCTCGCCTGCTTCACTGGACGTCGTCTTTTTGCCATTTTCGCCGATTTTGTCCAAAAGCAAAAGTGAATTCGACGCTGCTGAAGTATCCACAACAGGCGACAAGAGAAAATGAGGACCAACCGGGTCCTAGTCATCAACCGTCCCGCCTTCCAAATGCACAAAATCCACGTTATTGCTATCGCCCGTGGACGCCCGCCCAAGGTGAGAATTTTATCAAATATGCAAAAAGTTGCATAAATTTAAAAATCTAAATAGTTTCATTTATTTAATGTTTTATTCAATCAACTGTTTTAAAAATAATTTGTATCTTATTTTTAAATTTCTACTTACCTTATGTAAAAATTTTGTGATTTTATTTTATACTTTTGTGACCTCATGCCTTTTTATTGCTTTGTCTACAAAATCGCAAATGAATAATAAATATAAAGTCTTGGCGGAATTTAAAAAATGTAATCAAGAAAAGTTATATTTTTCTCAATTTTAGGATCAAATAGACTCGCCTGGAAATAAGGGATATAGAAGCCACCCTAGAATAAAATATCCTAAAATTAATGCAGTCGCTGATAAACAGGAATCATTGAGGCGACCCCGGTGTGTCGTTATCACAACACCAATGCTGATTCCGACAACAACGGCAAGGATGCCATTTTCCTCAATAATGAAGAGGTCGAGAAAATCAAAGAAATCATTGACCCAGCCACCAACCCATTTAGATGGTCCAGACCAATTCCCGGCTTCAACGAACAAAGTGACGAGCGCGGCTTGCATGCCAGCCCACCGTTGGCCGATTCCCTGGCCAGCCCTGAAGCTGCTGAAGAGTTTAAGATCGACTCACTACTCTCAGAAATTTGTGACATCGAAGATGTCGATGAACGCCAAAAGCGCTGGGCGGAATGGATCAATATGCGCATCAGCGACAAAGATGATTAATGGATGGCCGTTGAAGCGAGAAAGAAAAAATGAAAAGATAAAAATATTTAAAAATTTAAAATCAAAAAAAGATATAAAAATCAAAATGTTTACAAAAAAGTATAAAAACAAAAATTTAAATCAGAAAAATTTAAAATCTCTCAAAAACCCAAAAACATTAATTAAATTATCTAAAATATTATATGTGTTTTATTTAATGTGTGGGTACTTTGCAATTCGTTTATTTTACTTTTCCTGTTCAACAATATTTTGTACAGTATTTTGCTGATTTAAAATCTGTTTATCATATGTGTTTTATCCAGTGTGCGTGTACTTTACAATTGATTATTTATTTGATTTCGCTAATTTGTCAATATTTTGTGCAATAGTTCGTTAATTTAAAATTTGTTTGTTTTATGTTGTACCCGCGCGAATATTTAAATGTAAAATTTTGTATATAACCATTTTACTTATGCAACTCACCAATGGGGCAGAGACCAAAGCAAATTTTCAAATTTGTGGGACTAGTCGTAGCGGGCACTCTTTTGATATTCCAAAGGCTGTAAAATGTTCTTTTCCTGGGGGAGATCTACAAACCCCTGAAAAAGTAAACGTTTCAATTTTTGTGCGAAGAACTGAACCTAAGACCACATTTGCGATTAAATGTACAAAAATAACCAGAACCGTTTGCACTTACATGGGGTTCTTTTTGGGAAATGGATCGTCTCTGATAATAAGAAACTAGAACCGATTTTGTATGATGATTGTAAACTTTCCTACGAAAATAAGGAATTCCAAAAGGAAAATTTGAGTAAAAATCAAGAAGGATTTTGGACAACAAAACGAGCTAAAACTTCAGTTTTCTTACTGTTGTTATGAAACTTGTTTTAGCATTGTGAATTTGGTAATAGAAGAAGGACAGGTAGCAAGTTGGGATGGCAGGTCTATTATTTCAGATCTGGGGGATGTGTCTTTATGCCAACCCACCTACGGAAAATGTAAAAATCTAGAAATGTACCTATATTTGGTATTTTTCGGAGTATCTTCAAAGAAATCTGTCCATTCAGCCCTCGAGGAAAATTTGAAGGCTTATTGAGCGACGAATTTATAGTTGTAGACAAATTACAAGCTGCATTTACGCTGAAAGAAAAATACGAAAAATGCACTGAAGTGCAACATTACTATAGTACGGAGCAAGAAATCTTGGTGGGATTCGACCCCAATTACGAATTAGGAGCAGCCCCAAACCACCAAGTAATGGCACCCTCAAGAATAAAAATTGAATTTCGAAATGAATCAGTTAACGAATCACAAATTGCACAAAATAATCTTAAACCCGATCCAATAAATTTGAAATTGAATTATCTTGAAATTTGACTTTCACAAGAAGAAGTTTCAAATTTTAGACGAGTTTGGATCGAATTATGTCATCGATATCAAAGAAACATTGATTATTATTTGGCAACTTTTGTATCTCGACCCAACTGTAGCAGCTCGAGCTTTCTTCCAACGGACAGATATTGTTGCTTCCTTTTCGGGAGACGCATTAACAATATGGCCATGTAAACAAATAAATGTAAGCAAGGTTCACTCTGACCATAAAATCAATAATACTTGTTTTAAGTACTTATCAGTAGAATATGAAGGCAACATATGGTTTGAACTTCCTGGAAGTAGAGATTTGGTCCAATTTTCAGAAACAGTCATTTGTGATCATAAAAAAGTGGAAATATATCATAATGGAAAATTTTGGGTAACCGAAAATGGCTTGGCGCACGTTTCAGAAGTTCCACTGGAATTAAATTGGAGAGAAAATCGTACATTTTTCCAATTTAAGTCTCCAGCAGTTTTTCACGATCAACTTGCAGCCGGAGAACCGACTTTTGGACTATTCAAGAATTATTATTTTAAAACCCAAAAATTAGAGAAAACTTTAAATCGACTATTGGACTATACCTCACACATGTCCCTTCAGCCAAGTGTAATTCGTGAAGCATTGGAAGGAGCAGGGATGGGAATAAAAACTGCTGCCATAGGAGCTGAAAATGCAGTCAAAAAATTAATTACACAAACCCAAAATAATTTCTCAACAAATCTTGGGATACTGTTGAAAGGCCCAATACAACTTTTAATTAATCTATTATTAATAGTATTAATATTTGGTGGGCTAGGTTATCTAATTTTTCTTTACGCAATGCAAAGAAAATGATTAGCCGCCCTATACCCTTTCCCACTACCTAAGAAAATACGCATGAAGCCAGCAAATACTCGAGAAACAAATGCACAACAATTTATACAACTTTTAAAGTTAACACCAACGCAGAAAATTGGATCCGCAAGCAAAAATTGTCAGGTTGGAACACTTGGAGGGAACTCATCAGAGATCACAGGCCCTTCAAGTACTGTTTGCCTTATTGAGCGAAATGGGATGCGTACCCCACACATAAAAGTTCTATTAAATGAGCATATTGAAGTAAATGCAATGATAGATACTGGTGCGGTTTATTCTCTCATAGATTCGAAAATTGCCCAAAAATTACCCAATTTTCATATATTTCAGACGAATGTTCGACCAATAGCAGCAAATGGTGGAGAAATTCAAGTTTTGGGACTAGGATTAACAAAAATAAAGGTGGACAATGTACAAGAAACATTGATAGTGTATATTCAGCAAAAATGCCCAGCAGAACTCATTTTGGGTACAAATTTTCTTTCTAGACTTAAAAATATTGAATTTGACTGGCAAAAATCAACAATACAATTCAAAAAATTGCCATACCCTCAATGGGAATGACTTATAATCCTCCCAAAAATAGAAGCGCAGTAGTACTTGACAAAGACAAAGAAATTGCACCCCGTTCAGTTTTAGTCACATTAGCAAAAACATCAAAGAAATACTGGCCTAAAGATGAAGTTCTGTTTAACCCCACTGTCCAAAACATGAAAGAAAATGTACTTTTGGCACGCTCAATTTGTAGCATAAACAAAAGTAACCAAATACCGGTGCAAATAATGAACCCGAATCCATACGGAGTACAGTTGCATAAAGGCATATGCCTTGGTACAATCAACATGCAGCAACAGAAGCGATTTAATAAGTAGCCAAATTGAACGAGAAAAACTGACCTCAGGGGGCAATAAAAATCCCATAAGACATGCAAAGAAAAGCAAATGCGAAACAAACAACATTGAGGCCTGGATTGAACAGAACGCCAATATTTCCCTATCGTTAACTAACGCCCAAAAGCAAGAAATAATTGAGATTCTGGCAAAATATCCCGAACTTTACGCCAGAGATGAAATGGATACTGGAGAAACAGACCTTACCAAACATGCAATAGAAACCGAGGGAAGTTTACCTATACATAAGCATCCCTACCGCACAAGTCCAGCAGAAAAAGAAATTATAACATCTGAAGTACAAGCCCTAGAAGATAAAGGAATAATTCGTCCTTCTATATTGCCCTGGTCAACTAATATAGTTTTAGTACAGAAAAAAGATGGAAAACATAGAATGTGCATCGATTTTTGCAGGATAAACAAAATAACTAAGAAACATGTATATCCCCTGCCCAGAATAGATGATATCTTAGACACCTTAAACGGAATGAAATACTTTACTACTTTAGACCAAGCCAACGCCTATTATTCTATTCCTATAAAAGAGGAAGATAAAGAAAAAACCGCATTTAACTCACCTATAGGGTTGTACAATTCAACTATCTTCCATTCGGATTATGCAACGCACCAGCTTCCTTCTCCCGTTTGATGGATATCATTCTTTCCGGACTTCAATGGAATATCTGCCTTATATATCTTGATGACATCTTGATTTTCGCACCAGCGCATAAAGAAATGATCAACCGCCTAGACATTCTTCTAAATTGACTAAATGAAGCCAACATGAAAGTAAAACTCTCAAAATGTAAATTTTCACACCCTGACACACAATTCTTAGGCCATCTCATTTCAAAAGAAGGAATATCTCCGGATCCTAAGAAAATCGAAGCCATACAGAACATGCAAAGACCGGCCACAGAAAAAGAAATAAAATCATTTCTTGGAATTGTCTCATACTATCGAAAATATATACAGAATTGCTCAAAAATAGCAGAACCACTCAATAAACTCCTCAGAAAAGGATATACATTTACATGGAAACAAGAACAAGAAAATGCATTTCAAAAATTGAAACAAAAATTAGTTGAAGCACCAATTCTTGCTCATCCAAATTTTAGAGCACCATTTATTTTGCAAACAGATGCCTCCTACAACGGGATAGGAGCTGTTTTGTCCCAACTTAATGAGAAAAATAGTGAACATCCCATTGCATATGCAAGCAGAAGCCTAAAACGCGCCAAGAAAAATTATTCAGTTAGCGAACTAGAAACTCTTGCCGTAGTAGAATTTATTAAATATTTTAGACCATACTTATACCCGCATGAAGTAAAAGTAGAAACCGATCATACTGCCGTAAAAGGAATTTTAGAGAAGTGTAATCCTTCATCTAGAATCGCACGCTGGGGATTAGCAATCTCAGGTGTAAAAATCTCAGTAGTACCGCGTAAAGGAGTCACTAATCAAAACGCAGACTCATTATTGCGTCTACCTAATCAAGAAGAAACAAAATTCTTTGACATTGACGAAAATCAATTTAAAAACCAAAGTAATGAAATAAGCCAAGTCGAAGAAGACACATTTGAAATAAATACCACTGGAGTAGAGCAAAATCATTTAGAAAAAATTAAATAAAAATGCGAAAATGGACATCACAAACTTACAAAAAGCAGATGAAGGACTAGAAAAATATTTTAATTCGGAAAAACTTGAAGAAGGCTATGTGATTGAAGATGAGGTTCTCTATAAATAAGATAAGAAAATAAAACAAATTGTTATACCCAAAATATTAAAAAATTTAATAATACATGCATATCACGACGACCAACTTGCTGGCCACTTTGGAGCCAGAAAAACCACTAGACTTATCGCCAAACGTTATTTTTGGAAAAAAATGGTGAACGAAATTACAGAATACTGTCAATCCTGTATATTATGCCAAAAATGTAAACCAACTCGTCTAAAAATAGCCACAGATATTATACCTATTATGGCAGCAGACCCTTTTGAACGCCTTGCTGTCAATTGTGTTGGTCCACTCAATCTAACGCAAAATGGTAACAAATACATTGTAGTGTTCATTGATTATTTCACAAAGTATATAGAAGCATTTGCCACTGAAAATATTACAGCTGAAACTATAGCTAAACTTTTTGTGACAAAGATTGTTTGCCGCCATGGAGCTCCATGCATTCTTCAATCAGATTGGGGCAGTGATTTCACAGCCGATTTATTGCGAGAAATTACAAAATTATGCAAAACGCAACAAATTTTCACCACAGCCTATCATCTCATGGCTAATGGTGAAGTTGAAAGAGCAAATCAAACGCTAATTACACGTATTCGCCTTTATATAGGAAGTCAAGAAGGGGATTGGGACGAGCACCTCCCATATGCAATATTTTCAATAAACATTCATGATAATGAAACCACAGGCTTTAGTCCATTTTTTCTTATGTATGGACGAATTCCAAAGCTTCCTATAGATGCTGCTTTACACTATCAAAGACCATTTTACTTGCTAGATTTAGAGTCTTATGAAGATGAAGTAAAAAATCATTTTACTCAAGCTTTAACGGTTATTCAGCAACAAATAGAGAATGTTCAAAAAATATACCAGCAAAAGAGAAATGAAAAAGCCAGGAATGTAAACTACAATATCGGTGATTTAATTCTTTTAGGAAATGAAACAATAAAACGAGGAGTTCCAAAGAAATTACAGCAAGTTTACAAGGGTCCATATAAAATCCTAAACGTAAAATATCTTAATATTCAAATTGACCTAGGCAATGGAAGAATACAAACTATTCACGTAAATCGCACAAAACGGTTTCACACCAAATCTTCAATCAAAGAAAAAGATACACGTCCAAAGAAAAAGAAGCAATTAAAGAAAAATCAATCCATCCAATATCACAACCCCTTCCCAGAAAACAGCAAATTGAACGTCCGCCAGAAAGACAGCCGACGCATGAATATTTTTTATGAAGTCGTCAAAATCGAGGTCCAGTCGAGGAAGCCTGGAGCTAAAGGGAAGATTGTCACGTTAGGCCGTGATTTAAAGCACTTATTATATCTATTGTAAAATATGAATATTTTAATTCCTATTTTAAACAATGTTTTTATATACAAAAATGATATTTGCCCTCTTTCTATATTAACCTTTGTTGGTAGTTTAAATTGCAGCATTATATAATAATTAGCATATTGATGTTATAATAACGCATTATTCCAAAATGGCTATAATCTAATTAATAACTTTTGTGTCCCATAATTATGTATATTGGAAAAGGCGAACTTGTAGACAGATAGAGCATTTCTATAGTACAGCATGGTAAAAACCAGATAAAACCGGTTTTTAAAACGAGACAGAGCAGACAAACGTCAGACAGATAAGACACTTTGAATTAATTGCAAAAATGTCAAAAAGCTTGTTTACCAGATTTTATTCCAAATTAATGACCGGAAAAAGGACGAAATGACAAATTGCAGAAGCAAAAAGTGGCCAAAGAAACTGACAAAAAACGCCAAAAGTTGACCTAAAAATCAGCGTAAAAATTGCTAGGCCACACACAAAAGATAGGTTCAACAACTGACTTGCTCTATAAGCTTATAGTATAGGGGTTAGCAAGGTCGCAGAAGGTTAAAGCATAAAACCAAAGTTACCGCTAAACGTGTAAACAAGCGCTCATACAAGCACATTAACATGCAAAAAGATGCAACAACATCGGATGAACAAGTGCAAATAGATGAGTGGAAAATAGCCAAAAATAATTAATCAAAAAAGAAAAACACAAAGTATAATAATTAGCATATTGATGTTATAATAACGCATTGTTCCAAAATGGCTATAATCTATTTAATAACTTTTGTGTCCCATAATTATGTATATTGGAAAAAGGCGAACTTGTAGACAGATAGAGCAATTCTATAGTACAGCATGGTAAAAAGCAGATAAAACCGGTTTTTAAAACGAGACAGAGCAGACAAATGTCAGACAGATAAGACACTTTTAATGAATTGCAAAAATGTCAGAAAGCTTGTTTACCAGATTTTATTCCAAATTAATGACCGGTAAAAGGACGAAATGACAAATTGCTGAAGCAAAAAGTGGCCAAAGAAACTGACAAAAAAACGCCAAAAGTTGACCTAAAAATCAGCGTAAAAATTGCTAGGCCACATACGAAAGATAGGTTCAACAACTGACTTGCTCTATAAGCTTATAGTATAGGGGTTAGCAAGGTCGCAGAAAGGATAAAGCATAAAACCAAAGTTACCGCTAAACGTGTAAACAAGCGCTCATACAAGCACATTAACTTGCAAAAAGATGTGACAACATCGGATGAACAAGTGCAAATAGATGAGTGGAAAATAGCCAAAAATAATTAATCAAAAAAGAAAAACACAAAGTATAATAATTAGCATATTGATGTTATAATAACGCATTGTTCCAAAATGGCTATAATCTATTTAATAACTTTTGTGTCCCATAATTATGTATATTGGAAAAGGCGAACTTGTAGACAGATAGAGCAATTCTATAGTACAGCATGGTAAAAAGCAGATAAAACCGGTTTTTAAAACGAGACAGAGCAGACAAATGTCAGACAGATAAGACACTTTTAATGAATTGCAAAAATGACAAAAAAGCTTGTTTACCAGATTTTATTCCAAATTAATGACCGGAAAAAGGACGAAATGACAAATTGCTGAAGCAAAAAGTGGCCAAAGAAACTGACAAAAAAATGCCAAAAGTTGACCTAAAAATCAGCGTAAAAATCGCTAGGCCACATACAAAAAGATAGGTTCAACAACTGACTTGCTCCATAAGCTTATAGTATAGGGGTTAGCAAGGTCGCAGAAGGTTAAAGCATAAAACCAAAGTTACCACTAAACGTGTAAACAAGCGCTCATACAAGCATGTTAACTTGCAAAAAGATGTGACAACATCGGATGAACAAGTGCAAATAGATGATTGGAAAATAGCCAAAAATAATTAATCAAAAAAGAAAAACACAAAGTATAATAATTAGCATATTGATGTTATAATAACGCATTGTTCCAAAATGGCTATAATCTATTTAATAACTTTTGTGTCCCATAATTATGTATATTGGAAAAGGCGAACTTGTAGACAGATAGAGCAATTCTATAGTACAGCATAGTAAAAAGCAGATAAAACCGGTTTTTAAAACGAGACAGAGCAGACAAATGTCAGACAGATAAGACACTTTTAATGAATTGCAAAAATGACAAAAAAGCTTGTTTACCAGATTTTATTCCAAATTAATGACCGGAAAAAGGACGAAATGACAAATTGCTGAAGCAAAAAGTGGCCAAAGAAACTGACAAAAAAATGCCAAAAGTTGACCTAAAAATCAGCGTAAAAATCGCTAAGCCACATACAAAAGATAGGTTCGACAACTGACTTGCTCCATAAGCTTATATTATAGGGGTTAGCAAGGTCGCAGAAGGTTAAAGCATAAAACCAAAGTTACCACTAAACGTGCAAACAAGCGCTCATACAAGCACATTAACATGCAAAAAGATGCAACAACATGGGATGAACAAGTGCAAATAGATGAGTGGAAAATAGCCAAAAATAATTAATCAAAAAGGCGCCAAAAGCGCCGATGACCTTTATAAGCGGCGTGACTCAAAAGTCTGGGCTCTTTCTCCGTTTGTCTGGCTTAGCGCGGTCTTGTCTGAATTTTCATTTCTTTAATCCGTTTAATTCTCGCTTAGACGCTAACAGCTTTAATTCTCGTTTAGACGCTAACTGTTTTTCAATTTTTAAACGCCAGGAAAAGATCTGTGTCAATACTAAAGCTGGAGTTCTGATTAGAGCATGAGCCAAACTTGTGCATTGCTCATTTAGTGTGCATGAAATGCAAGGATGGACCACTCGGAATTTGCAAACATTGCGGCGAGAATCGCCGATTATTTTCAGGAAAGAACTGTGAAATTGAATTTTTCAATTTCCTCTTTGGCCTAGAAAATACAACAGCCATTGCACACAATGCAAAAGGCTTTGACAGCCACTTCATTTTGAAATATCTGTTCAAACAGGCCGTAGTGCCCACAATAGTCACCCGTGGGCTGGAAATTATGAGCTTAACAGCAGGCTCAGTGAAAGTGATTGAATCTTACAATTTCCTACCAATGGCTCTATCAGAATTACCAAAAACTTTTGATGAGCCAGAACTCAAAAAAGGCCATTTTCCGCATCTTTTCAACATGACGAAAAATGAAAATTATGAGGGTGAGTGGCCGGATGCATGGTACTACTCCCCGGCTACAATGAACCCTAAGAACCGAGAGGAATTTTACAAATGGCACAAAAAGCAAAAAGGCAAAATGTTCAATTATAGATCTGAACTTTTGGCCTACTGCGAGTCTGATGTTGACATTTTGAGGCGGTGCTGCCTAAAATCTCAAAAATTATTCATGGCGGAAACGGGCATTGACCCGTTTGAAACATCATTGACAATCGCCAGTGCTTGCAATAAAGTTTTTAGATCAACTTATTTGCAAGCAAATACAATCGGCATAGTGCCGCATGGTGGCTACAGGAGAGCCGAAAAACAATCAATTACGGCAATCAAATGGCTAAAGTGGCTGAGCAAAGCGCAAAAAATTAATATCAGACATGCGCAAAACATGGGCGAACAAAAAATTGGCAACTACCGAGTTGATGGCGTACATGACAAGAATGAGTACGAATATAATGGCTGTTACTGGCACGGTTGTCCGAAGTGCATGAAAAAGCGGACTAAACTTACAGTCGACCAAATCACATTGGCGGAAGAGGCATACCAAAACACAATAAGGCGGCGAAAAGAAACAGAGGCTCAAGTCTACATGGTAACAAAAATATGGGAATGCGAGCTGAACAGAGAACTAAGATCAAATTTTGAAATGAGAAAATTTTTCAGCTCAATAAAGATTGTAGATCCGTTAGATTCCAGGGAAGCATTTTATGGTGGAAGAACAAATGCCATAAAATTGCTTGAAAAGATCAAAAGGGATCAAAGCGGAACTCCCATGGAAAATATCAGTTACACTGACATATGCAGTCTTTACCCAACCATTAACAAATATGGCGTTTACCCGATTAGGTGAGCCAGAGGCTCAGAGGATTGCAGGCTTCACAAAAATAGCTTCGATTTATGAAGCCTGGCATACTGCCTATGACGTCAAAATGATTGTCGTGGTGATATAGATGAAGGACCTTTTCAGCTGGAGGCCCTTCAAACACTATAGCATTACAGAAATCGGCGCTGAACACTTTCATTTGGTATTCAGGCAAGACGTTTTGGAAAGCCTGCAGTTCAGGTATGCCAAAGAGGCCTGTGTGATCTTGAAGGTCCGCCTTAGTCATTAATTCTAGTGCCGCTTTCTCCTGTGCTTTCCTATTTGGCGTGTCCTTTTTGCACATGTTTTTATATCACCATTCTAAGGTCTTATCATCAGGATTGATCATGTTCTCTAATCAGCGCCTTGGCCACAACAAGTGCACGCGGTAAACATAGGTTGTCATCATTTTTAATCCGCACAAAGCACTTCTTTGACTTCATTTCCATTTCCAAATTGATAAATCTTCGCTTATGATAGCCAGAGCCAGTAGGCGGACTCATTCGCACTATCCGTATTCGAGTATCTGGCTGCTCATGCTGAATCGCCTCATTTGATTGTAAAATCCGCTCAATCATGTGCATGATCTGCTCGCCTTTGATCTCTGCACCGTTCCTAAATGGTATTATGGCCGGCTTCTTGAGATTTGGGTGGGTAAGTTGAACACCCACTATGTCCATTGAATCGCCAACAATCTTTGAGATTGCATCATTAAAGATCTCTAGTAAATCTCGTTCCAGGTTCAAGTTGTCCTAATTCTGGAAAGTTAATGGATAAGAGCAACCTTCAGTATTGAATCGCTTTATCCTCTGAGCCTCTGGCTCCCCCAGTTCATAGAAATAGTCTGGGGCGAACCAATCATTGACCATTTCCAATTCTTGTGAGGTGCTAGGAAGCACCACATCTTTCAACCCATCATCCTCGTTCCACTCATCAACAGTTTTGAGATCATCAAATTACAACATTTTCAAATTTCTTCCAAGTACAATTTTTATTAAATTTGAGAGAAATGTGAGAACCGACTGCTCAGTGCAACAAAATTGGTATGAATACAAAATTTTTAATTCCCTCCCTTTATATAGCCTCGAAAATTGGCACCTCGCCAAGTCACGTATTGCATAAAAACTCATCTAGACAGGTGTCACGCGATGTCTCAAAAAATTTGCACTTCGCCAAGTCACATGTTGTATAAAAAACTTGGTGCTTTGCCGAGTCATACGTTGCATAAAAAACCAGGTGCGATGCGAGTTGCATGCTTGCTGTGACTAATAAGTGAGAATGCATGGGTGGATTAGGAAGTGCGCTAGTAGCAGGGTCAGTCAAAACAGAGTCTCTATGCTTTAGCAGTGTATATGCTTCAGCACGGAGACTCCAGATGGGCCGGCATTACTACTCTGGGGGCCCCAGTATAAAGTAGGCTTTGGTGTAAAGTCCGGCAGCAGCCTAAAAAAGTGAGTATTGATTACTTTACACTTAGGCTTATTTACACCCTATAGCTTAACTTAACACTTTAGCTTAACTTTACACTTAGGCTTAATTTACACTCTATAGCTTAAGTTTACACTTTAGCATAACTTCACACTTAGGCTTAATTTACTCTTTGGCTTAATTTACTCTTAGGCTTACTTTACACTTAGGCTTAATTTACATTTCAGCTTAATTTACACTTTAGCTTAATTTTACACTCAGGCTTGGCACTGTGCCAATTTTGACCCTCCCACTCCTCAAATATATCTTATCCTTGATCATTGCCCATCCTTAACCATTATCTATCCTTAACCATTGCCGATCCTTAACTATTGCCTATCCTTAACTATTGTATATGTTATAGAAGTGCCTATCCTTAAGCATGGCCTATGTTATAGCGTTAGATTCAGGGTCTCAGGCATAACTACTGACGTAATATTATCTATTTTCTAATTTGTAGATTTTATAAACGCACAGAAGTTCAATTTTGGATCTACAAAATAGGAAAAGCGTTAAATAAAAGTCAAATAAATCATTTTACTTTATTTGCTGAAAATATTTTGCTTTCAAGCAATATTTTTAGATAAAGCAATCAACTCCAAAACGTTCCAAACAGTACAACAATTTGGCTGCTACTGAACCAAGGGGTATAATTTGCACAAATTTGTGTTTGTGCCTAATTAAGTTTTGTATTTTTCGCCTCTTTGAAATTATGCAAAACTGTGACAACAATTTTTTTTATCTAGACGGGGATTATTTGTTACCCAAAAAGAAGAAGCTGCGCATTATCAAACTCAAGAAGTCAGAAGGTATGCTAAAACTTTAAGTGTTGATTTATTAATAAGTTTAAATTTGCCATTTATTGCAAATATTACGATAAAGAATTACAAATGTTAAAATTAATTTGATATCATATTGAAACTTTTTGATTGAAATTTTCACTATTGTTGATAAATTTTTTATATAGATGTCAATTTGCTCAAGAAAGAAAAGGTGCAAGTGGAAGAGGAGTCAAGCAACGAGTTAGTCATAGGTAAAATCCTTTATTAAAAATTTTACAACTTATTATTATGCTGTACCGTCTGAACCCGTTCAACAAATATTGAAATACTTATGTCCAAATTGATTAGATAGTGTAATAAAAATTTTAAAAAATTCCTTTATCAGAAGTCAATACCCCAAAAAAGTGCGCATGAACGAGAAGTCAGGCTATGATTTATTTTGTGTGTTTCAAAAAGGAAGCTATAGAATGCGATTATTGCAATTTGTTTACAAGTAAAATTTTTATTACAAATAATAAACACTCAGCTTTAAACATTATGGTAAACAATGTTTTAAAAAATTATTAATAAATTATTTTTCAAAAATGTACAAAAAATTTTGTAAATCAGTAAATTTGTAACAAAATTATGTTATAAATTCTTATGAGTTTTGAACTTTTAGTTGAATCGCCGGCTTCTCCGCCTTGCAGCCAGTATGGGTTCTATTTGAGCGAGTGGGAGCGAAGAATTTGAATGGCTGATGCACAAGAAATGGACAATGAATTTCCTGCTGACAAATGTTTGAAACTGACAACAATGTGAAACAGAAGTGAAATTTCAGTAAATAATGTAAACATTTTGCATCCTTGTTTATGCCGTTTACTTGAATAAATTTTTCAGTAGTGTTTAGCACAGATTGTGTTGTCATATACACTGTAGCTCATTTGCACATGTCAAAGGTTCGCACTTTAGTTTTATTGATATTTTGATAAAAGCACCAAAATACAAAAACTTGCTTTAGCAGTGATATATACAAGCTGCCTATTTTCCATTGTAGGTCATATGAATAAAATTCAAATGACATAATTATCCACGAGTTATGGACCATGTGACAATTTTCGACCAAAGTCGTTAATTAGCCACAAAATCGACAGTAAGTACGCAGCTAACATACTAGGTACAATACGGCGTGAACATAAGTATATAGACCCCCTAGAGTATGCAAGGTTGTACCATAGGTACTGTCCTACTTTTTGTACAAAAACCTAAGGTGCTTATGGACATGAGTTCCTACTGTAGGCACAATCCCCCAGGGTACTTGTGCACATGAGTTCTTATTGTCCCTAGGGTGCTTAAACACATACGGATAGGACGCGAGTGTATGGGCGTACATAAGCACAACGTTATGTATCCCTATGGTTAACATACATGGGTGCCGTTCCAGGGTTGCTAATGTTCTAGGGTTATGGCAGTTACTACTCTCCTAAAATGATATTTTATTCAACTGATATATACTGTTAGAATTTATTTTATGCATGTCCACCTCATGTCTGTGCTTATAGTGTCGTCCAAGTTTTTTACTAATAACTTCTTACAAAGTCACATTAGCAAAAAACAACAAACATGTTTGGAATGAACCTAAAACAGCACAAAATGATACTAATATTTGAATGTCGAGTGAGACTAATTACATTTTAAACTGACAAGGATGGCATCCTAACACGGGAACCTTTGAATTGAAAAAACAAAAGGGGATGCGAGGCTTAATGATTACAATTTCAATACCCCTAGAATTTCTATGCTGTGCTTGTCAGTAAACACTTGCAAATTATTAAAAAACGATTATAAAGCCTCCCTCTAACTAGATATATACAAAATGATACATTAGCACTGGACATTGCATCTCATCAGCGAGATACACATAGGCATGTCCTTCTAGGAATGCTGAGTATTTATGCATTTCAAATGCCAATAAAAAATGAGGAGTGGTGGTCGTGAATATCTGCCATATTGTACTTTAATAGCACATATGGATTGTGGTTGCTCAATCTCATAATATGATGATAGCACCATTAAATATCTGCCTTTGACTATGAACCACAGATTAGTGAGTTGACAAACAATTAAAACATGTTTGCTAATGGATAAGGCATTTGAAGTCGGAAGCAATATGCAGATGTCTATAAAGAAAACTTTTTCAGGCCTCCATCAGCTCCTCTGCTAAATTGTTTGTTGCTTCTGTACAATACAAATAACTTAATTGCTTTACATAGCAAATTTGAAGTCATTTGAGGCTTCATCTGTAACTTGTTCTTTTTCTGACAAATATAGTATTTCCATTAGTAGCATTTAAGTACATGCCTAAAATTTGCAGCAAACTTTTAAATAATTACAGCACTTTTGAATCAAGTTAGAGCTAAAAAATTAGATATTCAGTGAGTTTCTCACATATTTAGTCCGAGTTGACCAAGAAACGAATTTCTTGTTCAGCAATATACAAGATAAATTTGAAGTTTGAAAAATGGATATTGGCTTTAGGTTAAGATTTGCACATAAAGTGTAGGTTATATTGGACAATGCTATGAGAGCAATCAAAGTAGAGTATTTAAAATAATTATTATAAAGTGAAATTTTAGGTTTTTTGGCATTTAGTAGAGCTGCAATAGTTATATCCTGATTTATTGCTGAGTATTATCACATATTCCTGGTCCATTGTCACTTCCTGGTCCTTTGACTTCTTGGCCCTTGCTTAGATGTGTTGAAGCAGTGGTCCGCTCTTGCAGCACATCAACAGGTCTACACATGTTGTGTGTACACCCCTGCCAATGCAAATAATGGATTAATTAAGCTAAAATCTTAGATTTCTCGGGGTTAGCCAGTATTTGCGACCCGTCTTCAATTGTTGTGGCCCAAAATTTGGGCGTTATCAGTTGCTCATTTTGAGCGGCGTTGTAGGCGATTATATGGTTCCATATGACCGTTATTAGCCGCTGGTTGGCGACCCATATTTGCGAGTCAATTAGCCGTTTTAAGATATCAAATGAAGGCGCCTTCATAGCATAAAATTTTTTGAATAATAGTGCCAGCCTCTCCATCACTCTTTTTTATAGATATCAACTTCCTGGGATGTGGCGTAACATGTATAGACATGAATTAAATGAGTACTGGTATGTGACGTACTGGAATGTTAATTTATACTGGGATGTTAATTTATACTGGGATGTAATCATAACACGCTCATTTTAATTCATTAATGCTTGAGCCCTTTCATTTCAACACAATTAATGCCTCAGAAACATAATTAGCATGTATTATTAACTTTAGTTGGTTCAATCACTTCTTATTTATTTATATAATTTGAAGTAAAGTGCTCATTTAATTCAATTACGTGTGAGCATTGAAAATGGCTCATAGATTGTAGAACAATTAGAAAGAAAGTGCAGGCAAATTGAGCAGTTCAGAAAAAAGTAGCAGAGATTGGAAAAAAGTGTACAGAGTTTCGGAAAAAGTGTGGAGTTTGGAAAAAAGTGTGCAGAGTTTCGGAAAAAGTGTGCAGAGTTTCGGAAAAAGTATGCAGAGTTTCGAAAAAAGTGTGCAGAGTTTCAGAAATTGTGTGCAGAGTTTCGGAAAAAGTGTGCAGAGTTTTGGAAAAAGTGTGCAGAGTTTGGAAAAAAGTGTGCAGAGTTTGGAGCATTTTTACCTGTTATAACATAGGAAGTGTGCAGAGTTTCAGAAAAAGCGTGCAGAGTTTGGAAAAAGTGTGCAGAGTTTCGGAAGAAGTATGCAGAGTTTCGAAAAAGTGTGCAGAGTTTCAGAAATTGTGTGCAGAGTTTCGGAAAAAGTGTGCAGAGTTTCGGAAAAAGTGTGCAGAGTTTGGAAAAAGTGTGCAGAGTCTGGAGCATTTTTTCACGTTATAACATAGGAAGTGTGCAGAGTTTCAGAAGAAGCATGCAGAGTTTGGAAAAAAGTGTGCAGAGTTTCGGAAAAAGTGAGCAGAGTTTCGGAAAAAGTGTGCAGAGTATTGGAAAAAGTGTGCAGAGTTTGGAAAAAGTGTGCAGAGTTTGGAAAAAGTGTGCAGAGTTTGGAAAAAGCGTGCAGAGTTTGCAAAAAGTGTGCAGAGTTTGGAAAAAAGCGTGCAGAGTTTGCAAAAAGTGTGCAGAGTTTGGAAAAATACCGAGTATATTAAAACATATTTTGGGATTATTCAAAATGTCATTATCATTCATCCAACTATAGTATAATAGAGACATGTAGTGTAAGTCGGTGGGCCTGAGTTCAGCACTTTTTAGGGCTAAGAGTGACAGACCGAGAATGATATAGTCAAAAACTCTTTTTGCTTTGACATAGTTTATTAAATAAATTATACAGGTATATTAGACTTAACTATTTGATGACATAGGCATATGTTTAAGATAGAAACACAAGAATAAGCATTTAGGGTGGCCTACTTGAGTAGTGTGGCTGTAAAGTAATTTATCAGTTAGCCAATTTTCAAAGAAATAATTATTATTTGCACACACATTTGCTACATAACTGTCCAGGCTGTTTGTTGGCTATAACATTCATTATTGCAATCCCTCTTACATATAGGAAGACATTGCATTTTCAAGGACCAGAGACGTAAAGATACTGCATACAGTAGACAAAGTCTGTTGAATTTATAAGTGCTTGTGAAGTTTGGAACATTTTCCGTAAAGTTTAGAACATTTTTTGTAAAGTTTGGGACATTTTTGTAAAGTTTCAAACATTTTTTGTAAAGTTTGGAACAGTTTTGTAAAGTTTGGAACATTTTTGTAAAGTTTAGAACATTTTTTGTAAAGTTTGGAACACATTTTACACATTATAACATAGGAAGTTTGTAAAGTTTGGAACATTTTTTGTAAAGTTTGGAATATTTTTGTAAAGTTTGGAACATTTCTTGTAAACTTTGGAACATTTTTTGTAACGTTTGGAATATTTTTGTAAAAGTTGGAACATTTCTTGTAAAATTTTGGAATACTTTTTGTAAAGTTTTGAACATTTTTTGTAAAGTTTGGAACATTTTTTATAAAGTTTGGGAAATTCGGAACAAAGCTTGTAAAATTTGGAACAAAGCTCTTAAAAAGTCAAAAGAAAGTTATATAAATGTTCAAATATCCAAATTCAGCCACAATTAAAGGGGTATATTGCATCCAAAAATCCTTGTTTCTATTGCCTAAGTTAACCAAACATTAAGCATAATGCGTACACAGTGTTAGCATCTGTACAGAAATTTATATTTGTGAGGCAGCATTATCTGTCTTATTGGTTAGGTGTAAGCATGATAGTATTGCACTGTTCGCTTAAAATTTTGCTTGTTTATTGATAATGAGCTAGTAGCCTAAGCACACACAAATGTGTTAGAAATTCACAATACTATTTAAATTCCACACTTTATTGGGAAAGTGTGTGTTAAACTTACTTGTATTGCTACATTAATTGAGCAATTTAGCAACAAGCATCAGGCTGCATGCTTTTGTCTATATTGTAAAACTATCATCTCAGTACAGATTTAACTGCAAATCCTAATACATGAGACCATTAATTTAGAGTTTTGACTATACAAAATCTGATTGTGCAGAAAACTGTTATTCTATTTAATCTAGATTCTTACTAGTTTTGTCTTCTTTTTACTTTATTTTAACTTCATTCTAGGCATTTTAAGGGTAAAAACATAAATTTACTACTTGGTGTTGCTGAAATTGTCTAGCAGTGTTAAACCCTGAGGAAGGGGGATCCTCCACCCCTATAGAAAGCTGTGCTTCTCCAGCTGCTGAGAGGCGCAGCATAAGCAAAATTAATCTTTTCTTGCTAGGGTAAACGGCAGGTGATGCTAAGAATTTGTGTTGTATGCAATAAAACTGTTAAAAATAGATTGTAACACTATCAGCATCCCCTGATAAGCGCATGTTTAGTTCATTCAGGATGAAGCTACTTTTTTACTAGTTTCACAGCTTAGGCAGGTATATGCCAAGGTGATTCCATTTCAGGCATATAGGGAATGTACAAGTACCGGGCATGTATGTCCACTTTGTGTTTGGTGCTACATGTGTACTTAAAATGCTAATATCTAAAAAATTATACTGATTCATAACTCAACACATCTCATTGAAAAGAGCAGCCAGAAATGGTAAAGGCTTATACATCAGAAAGCGCACTTTTAAGACAGCAATTTGAATGGCAGCCATTTTTAAATTTTTCCTTCTTATCCTAAACAAATGAATCAGTAATCATTCAAAAACCCTTCTTTTGCTTTTTCCAAAATATCCTTAAAACAATAAATAAGATAACATAGTTAAGTAGATTTAGCTAACAATAATTTTTTCCAATCTGGCTCCCCATCATTAAAAATTTAAAATGCTAATCTCGCAAGAGCAAGAAAATACATCAAAAGGCAAAAAAACCCTGTCTAAAGATGCAACTATTTTACCACTTTTGAACTAAATACTAAGTGAAAGACAGCATGTGCAAATTTTGGCTTCTATATTATAAAAATCTACTTTCTGAGAATGAGGGTTTTCCAGTGCACACTTGACAACAGTAGTAGAAATGCTGTGTGTAGCCTGGTTGATTTATTAGGGAAAAATAACAGAGAAAATCATGTTTTTTGCAGATATTGACCAGAATAATTAATACATACAGCTTTTTCTTCATATTTAGGGTAATTTTATCCAAAAAATATTCCCCAGTAGGCTATTTTACACAGACAATGCGGCAGTAAATTTGAGTAATTGCAACAATGAGTGCATGGATTCTCATCATGTTAATGCACTAAGTTCTAGGGTGCAGCTTTTATGTATTCGTGCATGCAACCTAACGCTGACGCATTTTCTGAATAAATGTCAGTCAACGTTACAGGGCTGAGAACATTATAGCTTCACAGAAAAACCTTTTAATTTTATTCAAACACCCTATATATGACCATGTTGACATCGTGCATTTGCGCCAACACATGTACGGGCGTAGGCAATTGCCATATCAATATCGTGAGCGTTCGAATACGCGTCGCGAACCGGAATCCGATCAGGAATATTTTCAACGACAACGACGTCGCGGAAAATCGTATGGCTCGAAGGCCAATTACCGCGATCAATATTAATTTTCAAGTTCGACGTACTGAACTTTTGGAACTCTGCGTTTGGCGTCGAATTCGACCAGCAGCTTTTCGTCAATTTTTTCGTTTTTTGTCCTGATGTGGATTCCAGGACTTTGTGTATCGTTTATTTCCTGTGTATTTTTTCTCTTGTCATTTTTTCTTGCTGTAAAAATTTTTTCCTTGACGGTGCTCGTATTTTTCCCCGTAATCTCGCATAATTTGCCATTTTTCTCGTTTTTGTTATTACCTCGTATTTTAATTCGTCAGTGACTTTAATTTTTGCTCAGCATAATTTTGCCTAATCATTCCGTGTCTTAATTTTTCTTGCTCAATTAGCGGTGTTACTATTATGGTACCTTAACTCTTTAACGGACAAGGGGTTAATTTATACCCAATCTACAAAATTTTTAATTCAAAATTTTTCTCATTACCCGGGGACTGAAGGAGGCTTCTTGGGCAGCGAGATCAAATATTATGCTATGCTGTCCAAGACTGGAGTTCATCATTACTCGGGCAACAATATAGCTCCTAGCGCCATTGCCAGTGTTGCTCGAGAGTTTTCCTGAGTGCGAACGAGGTCATGCGTTGGCCGTTACCTATTATCGATATTTGTTATTTTTTCGTTCTTTTTTTTATTTTCGTTTTTCACGTTTGCTCAGGATTAGGCGTTGCGGACGCCAGAGATGAGGCGTTGCGAACGCCAGAGAGCCAAGTTGTAGAGCGTCGCCGACGCTAGTGTCGATGGTGTACCCCGAAAAATTCTCCACTTCGTGTCAAATTTTTTTCTATACGTGGGGGAGTGTAACTGCGAGAGTTACACGGTAGGTGAACCTGCCTTAGCAGTTCGCGATAGCCATTACATAGCCAATACTAGTAGCTGTCTGTGACGGTGCACTGTGGGCTATGCCTTCGGTCTTCCCATTATTTCCCCAAATTTTCAACAATAAAAAACAATTAGATACTTGTCCGGTATCGTAGAGTTAAGTGTATGATAATAGTAATTGTTTAATGCATACCGCTTACGTGAATCGAGAACATTCGATCTGAGATAAAAGTCATTTCAGTATTATGTTTAATTGATCGTTGTTTTATTTTACTGTAGGGGCCCTTGAGGCCAGTGTTCTGAGGCTCGGAGGGAAGTCTGGCGTTTTTTTGCGTTTTCGTTTTGCCAGTCGTACGTGTACATATTCCGTACGTTTACGTTTTTCGTTTTGTTTGTTTCCCGGCTATAGGCCGTGTGTTCTTCGTCGAATAAAAATATAGAAAACCAACCCAGTGGTTTTGGTTATACCGAGGGTTAGGTCGGCCACCATCCCTTCGTCGAGGATTTCCACCCGCTTAGTGGACTGATAGGTAAATTCCGTATGATAGTTTATTTTATTCGGAAATCATATTTTATTTCTCAAGCCAAAAATTGATCAAAAATATTATTTAATCTTTAGGGATGATTGATCAGCATAGAGCTCGTTGTTGTTGTTTTCATTGTTCAGCGTGCTACACAAATTAGGAACCAAAAACATTTCTGATCAAGTACTGATTGAAAACAAGTTAAATAACAACTTGAGCTTGAGATAGGTCAACTGACCTCCGCGGCAAATTCCGAGACTAGGTAGGTAGCCTTAGGTCTTAGGGCGTAGCTGCTGAGATCACCCGACGAAAAGCAGCCAGCAATATTAGGGCTGAGGGGATCGAAGCCGTAAGGTCTGTAAGGGTCCAAAGATCGAAAGCCATTCAGAGCCGAGCGATCGGGGCCAGCACTAAGCGCAGACTTAAGTACCTACGTACCTAGGTAAATCTCGAAGGCAAATGTATCCGTCCTGTGCCGATTCTTAGTGGGCATAGACGGCTCTACATTTACAGTTTTCCGTCTCCAACCCTTTACACTAAAATGATGACAGATCAAGAAATATTGCGTTAAAAGAGAAAAAATTCAATTTTTAGATATTGCAACCCTCTACATTATAAAAGTAATTGGACCGCACAGAAACCGAAATTGAGTTAGATAAGCTGAAGGACACGCAAAGAGTAAAAAAACACGTATACTTTACACTTTAGTGTAACAACTATTGAGTGTAAAGAAATTATAAGTTCAGATTTGTAATCTACAACTCGGGAGCAACATTTAAAAAAAAATTGGCCCTCTGCAAATTATTTGATTTTCCGGTTTCCACTTTACACACTCATTGCTAATTCGGTATTGAGTGTAAACAAAAAAAGATGAGCATCGAAGTTTTTAATTATCCATCGATTAAGAAAAACCGCATTTCCCAGGTATGTGCCGTCGTTGCTGTGAGGGGGTGGCCACAAATTTCGCAATCGCTTTGGTGATAAACATATAAGAAAAAGGATGGCCAAGTATATTATAGGTGGCACATTCAACCGGTTTTCATGTCAAGATTATGTGTTCATTCCTTTTTTAGCGAGCAAAACGATAGGCAACATTTCAGCACACTATCGCAAGTTTCTTCATTGAATTTTTCTTGTCACACGCGAAAAAAGACGCATGTAAGGTAATATGTTTTGAATGAACGGATGTGTCGTGTCGTGTCCACACCTGGGCGTGGGGTTTGGGGGTATGCACCCCCCCAGAAACCAAAATACCCCCCCCCAGAAATCAAAATACTCCCCCAGAGTTCAATTTTTAAAATTTTTTTCCGTTTCTTACCGCAATTTTTTGATGCCAATGGATAGTGCTTGATGATAAACATCGAAAAATGGTGTTTCTATCGCCATACCACCATTTTTAGGACAATTTTTTGACCTTCAAAAATCTTGCACCCCCCAGAATTTTCTTGCTGCCCACGTATGGTCGTGTGCCGTCCTATCCTGTCCGGTTGGATATTTTAGCGTCGCGTCAAGTGACGTGACGTTCATTTTGTTCAGGTTCGGCGTCGATTTCCATTAAAATTATTATTATTATTCTTTGTTGGCTCGTTCACTTGTTTACCTGTCTGATAACAAAGCTTCTGAGCTGGTTTCTTTTATTTTTGTCATTCTCATTCGGTGAAAATTGACTTCGGTCGTACTACCGTATTTATTCTAATGGAACCCGCGGCTTCTATTAGAATTTTCAGGTTTTTAGTGCGGCTTCAATTAGAGTGTGGTTTATATTAGAGTGCGGTTTATATTTTTTCAGTTCTAAACTTCAAAAAATTAAAAAAGTTTACAACAATTCTACCTATCATTAATATCAATTTTATATTGAACAATTCAGAATATTTCAACGCTAATAATTTCTTCATCAGAAACAAAATCATCACTCTCAATATCCATATGATTTTCATCAAGTTATTCTTCAAATCCTATTTCTTGGACGGTACACTTTTCAACCAGACGATTCCCGTATTTCTCCGCTTCGATAACCGCCGCTAATTTGAAATCCACGTTGTAGTTTTTTTCGCTTCATCGTGCAATCAACATTAAATTCGTCAAACACTTTGTTTGAATCCATGAAACACAAATTTTGAAAGAGCACAAATAAAATCAATAGCTGAAAGCGTTGCAATCTCATGAAATCGCCGACAGTCGGGGAATAAATACGGTATTCCCCGACTGTCGGCGATTATGGTCTGTTTCACATTTGGGCATAAATTTTAAGAATTTTTTCGATAACAAGCCGATTGATTACGATGATTACATGTTAAATCAATATGTTAATCGCAATCTGTCGGCATATTGTCGAACATAGATTTTAACATTATCTAGCAAATGGGGCGCTTCGCTGCCCCATCTGCTAGAGTGTTTGTAAACAAATAATATCTTAACCAGTAATTAGTATAAAAAATTGAATGACTCTGCAATGGATCGGCGAGCGGTTTTTATATTTTTGTCTGTGACACGAAGTCTTATATATTCTGTTTCATATTATTTTATGCGTACATAGATTTTATTATTTTTTCGAATTATAATAGCTGAGCTGAGCTGCCCGGCGTTGCCCGGGCTGAACTTAGGCCTGATAACTGTATGGGATTGAGATGTCTCTTGTATTTTTTTATTTTTCGGGACTTTTGATGTTTTTGTATATTTTTTAAAAAAATTGTTGGTAAAAACCATATTGTATTTTTTAAATTTTTTAAAACTGTCTTTTATCAACCATTTCTTTGATTAAATCCATATTTTTGACGTTATAGAATGGTTCTGAGAATTCTTTATCCTAAATCATATTTTTGACGTTCTGGGATGTTCTGGAAATTATACCGTTAGATAGTTTGGGATGTTTAAAAATTTTGTTTGATCATAACCATATTTTTAACGTTTTGGAATATTAAAAAGCGTTTCTGGTCTAAAACCATACTTTTGATGTTTTTGAAGGTTTAAAAATTTTTTTTGGTCAAAACCATATTTTTGATGTTTTAGGGTGTTTAGAAAATTTTTTTGGTCAAAACGATTTTTTTGATGTGTTGGGATGTTTGAAGATTTTTTGGTGCACACCATATTTTTGATGTTTTGGGACACCTCTTTACAGCACAGGATATGTTAAAGCACTATTACATTATCGACACATCCATGCTTTGAAGCACTTTTGATGTTCTGGGATGTTCTGGAAATTTGTTTAATCAAACCCATATTTTCGATGCTTTGGGATGTTTTGGAAAATTTTTTTCGTCAAACCATATTTTCGATGTTTTAGGATGTTTTGGAAAATTTTTTTGGTCAAACCATATTTTTGATGTTTTAAGAATTTTTTGTTTCTTGTAGCGAAGGGTGTCATATATTACGTGATATCTCATATCACTGCATGTTATGGCACAGACAGGGTATCTATATCACACCTATCTTATAGCATTGCCTATCTCGTAGCACAGGGTATCTTATATCCCATCCTATCTTATAGCATTGCTTATCTTGCAGCTCGGGGTATCTTATATCACTTCCTACCTTATAGCATTGCCTATCTTGTAGCACGGGGTATATTTTATCACGTTCTATCTTATAGCATTACCTATCTTGTAGCACGGGGTATCTTATATCACGTCACATCTTATAGTATTGCCTATCCAGTAGCACAGGGTATCTTATATCCCATCCTATCTTATAGCATTGCCTATCTTGTAGCACGGGGCATCTTGTATCACGTCCTATCTTATAGCATTACCTATCTTGTAGCACGGGTGTCTTTTATCACGTCCTATCTTATAGCATTGCCTATCCTGTGGCACAGGTATCTATCACATCCTATTGTATAGCATTGCTTATCTTGTAGCACACGGTATCTTATTTCATGTCCTATCTTATAGCCAGGCATGTAGCTGTGGGGGACTGGGGGGTCCGGACCATACGTGGGCAGCAAGAAATTTCTGGGGGAGGGGCAAGATTTTTTTGAAGGTCAAAAAATGGCCTTAAAAACGATGGTATGGTGATAAAAACACCATTTTTCGACGTTTCTCATCAAGCACTATCCATTGGCATCAAAAAATTGCGAAAAAAGCAAAAAAAATTTTCAAAAATTGAATTCTGGGGGGGGTATTTTGATTTCTGGGGGGGTATTTTGGTTTCTGGGGGGTGCATACCCCCCAAGCCCCCCCCCACGCCCAGGTGTGGTCCGGACCCGCCCGAAATTCAGAAAAAACCATAACCCGAAAATAGTGTAAACCGAGTTTTGCTCCTTTTTTAAAATTTTGCGAAAAATCGGCCATGTCCCAAAAAATGCTATGCTTAAGCATAGGGCTGCCTCCCGCTCCACCCCTGTATAGGGTGACTGGGTGGTGTTGATCAAATTTTAATGTCGCTACGGATCCTTCCCCCGGTAGGTCGACCTCGGGTCAAACCGTCAGCCCACCAACTATTATGGAGCCGGAGCCAACCCCAAACAAACAGACATACAGACAAACAAACTTTCACAATTCACATTTATTGCTCGATGGAATAAAAATTACAGTACATATTGTTTATGGTCATTTGCGAATTGTGCATAGAAGGATCAAGATTTATAGTACCTACCTACATATATAATTCAATTATTATTTTATGTGCATTTTGTGAGTGCTATCCATTAAGCAACGACTCATTCCATTTTGCTCTGTCTTCTTTTGCCTCGTTCTTCCGTTTATGAGGCAACTAAACGGCAAAACTGCGTACAATGTTCAACTTTGCCCTCATTGTAAACAAATGCAAAAAGTTGCATATTAAATTAGCCGCTAGAAGCAAAAACATTTGGATTTGTATTTTCGAAAGCCGCATGTTTGCTGCTTTCTTTCGAAAGCTGCATGTTTGCTGCTTCCGATTGCTTCGCATTAAATTTCACGCGCACTGGTTTACAAGGTCAAAAATTTTGACTTGGTGCAAGCTCTTTTTCAGTGATTAATCATGTTTATAAGTACCCTTACGTGATTTCCTTTTAGCCCGTCTCATACACGTTTTATGATGCCAGATCGTATATTTAAAGTAGCGAATATGGAATCAGCGGTCCCAGAAACCACAGGGCCAAATTTTGGAAGCAACAGTCAATCTGTGCTTCAGCAAAAAGACAAAAACCTAAATTTTACGCTATGCATAGGGTACCTTTGGGCTCCCGTACCTCAAGAACCAACCCGTGAATTTTCTTCAAATTCTACAGTAAGGTCAGTCATAAGATATACAATAATTGGTGGAAACTTTAAAAAAATTTATCCGCTCCGATTTGAGATATCTGATAAAATACACTTGAAAATCACATTTTCTTACGGCATCACATCAGTTTACACTGTAGTGTAAAGTGGTTTACACCAGTCGATAGCGCATAAAAAGTTGATCTAGGGTGGCTTTAAAATTTTACCCTGCGGCAATTGCATAAGCGGCTAGAGCTACCAAAACGTTTTACATAAATCCGTAGTTTCCGGGTTTCAGGAGTCCGATCGAGCCATTTTAATCAAAAAATTGTAATTTGCGCCCGAGAATACCCATTGAGTGAAAATATAAGTATCACAAAATTATCCAGTAAAAACTTTTTTGCCTCACGCACACACACACTTACACACAACTCGAAATTAATATTATAGTTGCCGAAACTTAGTCTGTTTCATTTATTCGGGAGCTTTTAAATAAATTTTTCTAAGGCTACATACAGTAAGCGAAACAAGACGAATGACTGTAATTCGGCATATCAGCTTAGTGAGGGCGAGTGGCTGGAATTCTTCCATGTTTAATGCAATTCGCCCATATAAATTTGATTTAGGCATTTAATCAGTGCTGGGATATACTGTAGTAAGTGCGCCGCTAAATAAAAAGCTATCGGCTGGGATCGAATCCGGGTTGCTTCGACGACAAGCAGACGTTTTACCACTGGGCTATGCGGGGTTCGCGGCGTTTCTTAACATCTTAGTCTATTGTGTTTAAAGTGCCAACTCAGGATAAGCTAAATGCGCGATTTTTATATGTAAGTTGATTAATCTGCTGAAAGACAAGAATAAATTATGCCGCAAAAATGCAATTGAAAAGCCCTTCTTTGCTACGTAGCTACAGTGAGATATAGCGACCTACAGTAAATCAGGAAGTAGAGGTTACTGTAGCCTCCGAAAACATTTACTGAAAAAGCTCTCGGATAAATGAAACAGACCATGATTATCTTTCTTTATTTTTTATTTTGATGAGAGACAAGTCACAAAAAATTTACACCACTAATTCATATGTGCAAACCTACCCGTAAAGGTTAGTCGAAATTTGAGCATTGAAGTGAAACGAACCGATTTCCAATAGCTCATACATACTTAAACATTAGAAGCAGGATGATTGATTCGTAAAAATACGTAGTGCATTCCATCTACTGTACGGTCTGAAGTGTTTTTTGCCATTTGTCAATCGTGAATTTTATCCGCCAAGCGTTAGTTTTTATTTTGGCTTTGAGATTTTTTTGAGTTGCTTTTTTTGAGATTTTTCACTGAAAATGAGATTTTGTTTCATGCAATTTCAGATGCTTCGTGACTAAAAATGGTCAAAAAACGCATGTTTTTTTTCCAAAAATCGAGGACTCGATAGCTCGAGCTCAGTGCCGAGTTAGGCCAGTAACATTTATTTGCATTGCTTGCCTACCTAAATCGAGATTCGAGTTGCTAGATGTCTGATGAAAGAAAATTCTTGCTTAGATGTTTGAAAAAAAAATTTTGTTTGAAAAATTTTTCTTGACAGTTTTGAATTTTTTTGTAAGTTTTGAGTTTTTTTGGGGCATAAGTAAAAGGTGGCGCTGGCGCTGGCGCTGGCCCTGGCGCACATGGGTAAAAGGTGGCGCTGGCAATGGCGCTGGCGCTGGCCCTGGCAATGGCCAAGTGGGTAAAAGGTGGCGCTGGCGCTGGCCCTGGCCCTCGCCAACTGGGTAAAAGGTGGCGCTGGCCCTGGCCCTCGAAAACTGGGTAAAAGGTGGCGCTGGCGCTGGCCCTGGCCATTGCCACCTGGGTAAAGGTGGCGCTGGCGCTGGCCCTGGCCCTGGCCATTGCCACCTGTGTAAAAGGTGGCGCTGGCGCTGGCCCTAGCCATTGCCACCTGGGTAAAGGTGGCGCTGGCGCTGGCCCTGGCCATTGCCACCTGGGTAGAAGGTGGCGCTGGCGCTGGCCCTCGCCAACTGGGTAAAGGTGGCCCTGGCCCTGGCCATTGCCACCTGTGTAAAAGGTGGCGCTGGCGCTGGCCCTGGCCACCTGGGTAAGGTGGCGCTGGCGCTGGCCCTGGCCATTGCCACCTGGGTAAAAGGTGGCGCTGGCGCTGGCCCTAGCCATTGCCACCTGGGTAAAAGGTGGCGCTGGCGCTGGCCCTGGCCATTGCCACCTGGGAGGTGGCGCTGGCGCTGGCCCTCGCCAACTGGGTAAAAGGTGGCGCTGGCGCTGGCCCTGGCCCTCGAAAAGTGGGTAAAAGGTGGTGCTGGCGCTGGGCTTGGCTTTGGACACAGCCAAAAGGGTAAAAGGCAGCACCAGCCATTTGCCCTAGGATGTCAGCAGAGCTAGCAAAGATGTTTTATATAGCTTCTCTGAAACATCGAAATACGGGTTGAACTTAATTATACTCATTTATTATTCAAATGAAGGTAGAAGGCATCTTAAATGTTGTACAGACTATACTAACGTATTGAATTGAAAATTTTGAAATTATTCGAGTGATTTGTTGAGCAAAATTAACTTTTAAAATGCAGAAAATACGCGGTTAATTATAACTTTCCATTTCAACAAAAATTGTAGCTGAATATAGTTCCTTTTTACGAAAAATAAATTATTTTATACGTTCTTCGCGCAAAATTAAGTTATTGGCCTCGGCTGGGTAAAAGGAGGCGCTGGCGCTTTTGCCATCAGTGAGCTGACAGTATACAGTAATTGTAAATAAGTTTTTTTGTCACATAAAACGAAAGCAGCTAAAACAAGCAGATTAACTGATGGCATTCGATCACATCTCTCAGCTTTGGGATTAAATAGTTCTTGAAGTTCAGGGGGAAAGTTCATGCCCATATTCAAAGGCAGTTTGTGTTTCAACTGCTTTTGTAGTCAGAATAGGTATTTAGGTAAATTCACTAAAAGAAATGTGGTCCATACGCAAGGTTTCTTGAAGGCAGACTAATAGATTGCATATTAATGCTGGACGCACATTATGCTGTGCCTTAGCTAACTGGAAAAATCCGTTTTATTTTTCGATTGAGTTATGGTGTTAAAAGTGGTCGTATGGCGAAAAAAATACAATTATTCGACGTTTCTCATCGAGTACTATCCAATAGCATCAAAAAATTGTTAAAAAACAAAAAAATTCAAAAAATTGAATTCTGGGGAGGGGTGTTTTGATTTCTGGGGGGTATTTCAACTTCTGGGGGTTGCATACCCCCAAACCCCCCACGTCCACGTGTGGAATCGAGTCGACTATAAACTGATCAAGTGGCGAAAATCGAGTCGGATCAATCATTGCCTAACTTGACTTGTTTAGTCATTTGCCCGGCATATAATAATTTTCGAAAAACAATCCTAAAACTTTCAAGATCATTTGATTTTTAAAAAGGGGAGGAATGTAACGATCATACGTGGCAGCAACAAAATTCTGGGGGTGCAAGATTTTTCAAAAGTCAAAGGGCCTTAAAAATGGTGGTATGGCGAAAAAACACCATTTTTCAACGTTTCTCATTGAGAATTATCCATTGGCATCAAAAAATTGCGAAAAAAACAAAAAATTCAAAAAATGAATTCTGGGGGATTATTTTGATTTCTGGAAGGGTATTTTGGTTCCTCGGGGATGTGCAATGCGCATACTCATACGTCCCACGCCCAGGTGTGGTAATGATTCTTAAGATTTCTGGTCGACGCAGGATGACAGTTGGATGGGGGGACCTTTTTTTATGTGCTCGTATGTAAATATTCTTATATGTAGAACAGTTTACTACTTTTTCCTGTATACAGATGGTGGAACTCTTATTTTTGTTCGAATAAATATCCGTTATCAGTAGACGGGCGGCACCGAAATTCTAGAGGGTGAAAAAATTTTGGGGGGGGGGGGGGTGAAAAAATTTACAAAGGTAAAAAAATGGTCTCAAAAGTGGTCGTATGGTGAGAAAACACCATGTTACGATGTTTCTCATCGAGCACTTACCCAATGGCATCAAAAAATCGCTAAAAAGGCAAATAAAATTTCCAAAAATTGAATTCTGGGGGGTATTTTGATTTCTGGGGGGGTATTCCAACTTCTGGGGGAGGGGCTGCATACATACGTGGGCAGCAAGAAATTTCTGGGGGGGGGTGCAAGATTTTTTTGAAGGTCAAAAAATGGCCTTAAAAATGGTGGTATGGTGATAAAAACACCATTTTTCGACGTTTCTCATCAAGCACTATCCATTGGCATCAAAAAATTGCGAAAAAAGCGAAAAAAATTTTCAAAAATTGAATTCTGGGGGGGGTATTTTGATTTCTGGGGGGGGTATTTTGGTTTCTGGGGGGTGCATACCCCCCAAACCCCCCACGCCCAGGTGTGGCTGCATACCCCCTAACCCCCCCCCCCCGCCCACGTAAGGTATCACTCATTCTATTAAATCTCTTTCAATGTAACACAACCATCATTATTTCTACATATATACGTTTACGATGTACCAATACAAAAGTGTCGTAGACTAATAAGGTAAATATTATATTCTACAGTATAACGTGTCATATGGAGACGTGCGCTATTGCTAAGCCGCATAACTGCATCAACATTTTAAACCACTTTTGTAGTCTGATTCTTGCAGAAAAATTTAAACGAAAACCGCAAAGTTAAATGAAACAGGCTATGGAAGAATCAGATTCCGAGACAGCTCACGAAAAAGAACATAATATTTTCTACCTATTTGCAAACAAAATAACAGCCAAAAACGTGAAAAATTACAGTATTGTCGAATATGGCTGCCTTCATGGCGGCATATAGAAAAACGCAAATTCTTTACCAAGCCAAACGAGTGAGTAATCCTTCATAAGCCCTTTTTCTGCGATTTCGAAAAAGTGATCAAACGTTAAATAATACACAGCCTACAGCGTACAGGAGGCATAACTCATGGGGCAGCCATACTGGAAAAAATTTAAGATGCGTTAGTAGCACACATGGGCGTGGAGTTTGGGGGGTATGCACCCCCCCAGAAGTTGAAATACCCCCCCAGAAATCAAAATACCCCCCAGAAAATTTTTTTTGTTTTTTGATGCCATTGGATAGTGCTCGATGAGAAACGTCGAAAAATGGTGTTTTTTTCGCCATACCACCATTTTTAAGGCCATTTTTAACCTTTGAAAATTTTTTCACCCCCCCCCCCCCAGAAATTTTTTCACCCCCCCCCTTCAGAATTTTGGTGCTGCCCACCTATGGTTAGTAGAATGAACGGCGAGCTATGGAGAAAAACCGAAAGACATGCATAATGTATATTTTAGAAGATGTTGAAACGCAACTTTCAGGTTCCGACATAATATCACGTCTGTACATATATGTGTTAGAGTCTGTTTCATTTATTCGAGAGCTTCTTAGTAATTTCTTAAGGGCTACGCTAAGCGGAACGGACGATCTACTGTAATTCAGCAGATCAGCTCAGTGAGGGCAAGTGGCTGGAATACTACCATTATTCATGCACTAATCCGTCGATATGAATTTAATTTAGGCATTTAATCAGTGCTGGGGCATACTACAGTAAGCATTTACCACTGAGCTATGCGGGAGTTCACGGCGTTTCTTAACATCGTAGTCTATTGTGTAGTGACAAATAAGGATAAGCGGAATGCGCTATTTTTATCTGTAAGTTGATTGATCTGCTGGAAGACGAGAATAAATTATGCCACAAAAATGATATTGAAAAACCCTTCTTTGCTAAGTAGCTACAGTGATATCTAGCGACATACAGTAAATAAGAAAGGAGGGGTTACTGTAGCCACCGAAAACATTTACTTTAAAAGCTCTCAGATAAATGAAACGGACTATAGTAGAAAGTGCGGCCATGTAGAAGTTCTAGCTGTTTTTGCAGTATGGTATACTGAAACCATGAAAAATTGAAAACATTTTCCGGAAACTATAGTCTGTTTCACATATCTTCGTACATAAATTCTAAGAATTTATATCGATAGTAAGCCGTACGATAATTATATTTCAGATCAATGCTATAATCGCAATCTGTTAGCTTATTGTCAGGGATAGCTTTAAAATTTATGACCGAAGTTGTGTGAAACAGACTATACTTTTGTTTTCTCTTCTGTATTCAGAATGTCTTACTTTGTTCAAATCGGTCCTTAGCTCTTGAGATTAAGTCAAAAAATTACTTTTGCGACTTTGGCCCGAGTGATTTAGTGTTTTTTAAACATTTGCATGAGGGCCAGCATTCCATTAAACTTAGCAAACAAACAAATTCAAGGCGTCTGATTGGACGGGGACTTAAAATTTATCGTTGTAAGAAAGAACCTTTGCTGTCTACTAAGAACTTTGCATTGCGAAATCATCTTATAAAAATAAGCCTATTGATTTTTTGGCAATCAGCTATTTGGTCTGATGAAAGCCGGTTCTCCCTGGTTTCTGACAGGCCCGAATATTGTATCCGACGAACGAGAGAAGCTTTCAAGGTAGAATGCTTGACTAAAAACATCAAGAACACTGATGGTATTATGGTTTAGGCGTATCGGCGTTGAAAAAATTGCTTGAATCGATAAATTAAATATTGATTCACGTGTTTACTTCAGAATTATTGACGATAATTTGGTGGAAGTTGCAAAAAAACTTCATCCTGATGGTCAATACGTCTTCCAACCGGACAATGCACCCTGCCATTGCTCAAAAATGACGCTAAATTACTTTACATCGAAATCGATACCCCTGATCACTGATTGGCCTGCACAGTCCCCCGATTTGGACCCTATCAAAAATTTGTGGGATTATGTTGACCGCATAGTTCATAAAAAGCTTGTTCGAAACAGAGAAGAGCTTTGGAAAGGAGTTATGGCTGCTTGGAACTCAGTGCCGATCGAGTTTTTGCAACAGCTAGTTACAAGCTTACCTAATCGATTGGATCAAGTAATTAAAAAACAAAGGTGGCTCGACTCGATACTGATTTTTTTGTATTTGCTGCATTGTCCATTATTACTTTTGTCATTTTGTGTTGTATAGTGCTTATTAAGTTGGCATATAGTGCATGTAAACATCAAATTTACAAAAAATTTGTAAAAATGGCAAGTGTGTAAAATTCTATGGAACGTACATTAGGTATTCATCAGCTAGACCTTCAGAATAAAAAAATTTGAAGTTTTCGTGGGAAAATAAGACAAAATAAAGGCCGATAATAAATAAAAGTGAAGAATTTTTCTAAAATAAGACAAAATAAAGGCCGATAATAAATGAAAGTGAAGAATTTTTCTATAGAATTAGCACATCAAATTGACCGTTAACTGAAAATTAATTTAGTATTTTACGCTATATTACTAATAATAGTACTACCTACATAGCTTTTGTTACTATTATGACTCGAAAAGTTCCAATGGCTGAAGGTGACCTCCATGGCCGTAAGTATAAATTCTTAGATGGAATATTTTATATGCAGAAACATCTGCCCAACGAGGACACAAGATTTTCTGTCATGGTGGCAGTATTCAAACTTTTTCTCAAAGCGAAAATACTAGATTATATATGCTGCAAATTGCACTGTTTGACCCTTTCCTAAGAAATAATATAATTTTTAGCACAAAAATACTTTCTAGTGATTCAAAAGAGTGAAGAGCCTTGACTGTAAAATAACCAGAATAGGATGCCAATACACATCTTGTAATATTAATACAAAATCTGGTGCAAAACTCCAAAAGATGCATGCAATATGGACCAAGTTTTATGTCACTTTGGCTCAAAAGCAGACAATTTCATTTCTCCTATAGTCTGTTTTACACAACTTCGGTCATAAATTTTAAAACTATTTCCGACAATAAACTGACAGATTGCGATTATAGCATTGATGTGATATATAAGTATCGTAACCCTCGGCTTACTGTCGACTTAAATTTTTAAAACTTATGCATGATGTTATGCGAAGTACATAGTACATAGTAATAGGAACTGATGCTGTGCATCAGTTCCTATTACTCGTCTGCACTGTTATTCTTATGTGAGCACTAGTGACAATTTGCCGCTTAAATATCATGCACCAAAACCTACGTTTATATCGGTAATACATGTCTTCGTGCAGCATTAGTCGGAGGAAGTTTAGCAGGAAGCTGCGTAGCCACTTTCTCAGAAAGGTGGAATCACAAGTAGGTCCCTACCGGAAGTCATGAAGTATGTACCTACATAGTAGATCACTCGGATGGTCATTGAACAACATTGCATCCAGATGTCTTCATGAGTTGGTATCTACAAATGGTACGCTTGCAAGACATGCGATTTTTTTTAAATCGTGAGTTGCACATATGTATGGATGCATAACTCATTTTTCAGGCATTTCACTTCTGCGGCTTTGTAACGCAACAATGTAACCATTGTCGTAGCTTATAATGTAGGTACTATGTACATATGTTCAAAGACTGCTTGCCAATTGACTAGTACGTTCGATTGTGTGTAATTTAAGCGTGTATGTACCACCTATAGTCTGTAACATTTAACTTTGCGAATTTCTTTTAAATTTTTCCGCAAGAATCAGGCTACAAAAGTGGTTGAAAATTTTGATGCAGAATTGCTGCTTAACAATGACATACGTCTCTATATGACTCGACATACTGTAGAATATCATATTAACCGCACTAGTTTAAAAGACTTGTGTAGTCATTTTAAATTTTTACAAAACCTCAAAGCTTAATGAAACAGACTATAGTATGGAAAAAGCGTAATTTCGTTATCTATGGATCAAAAATCCTAGCTATACCTAGCTTACGTCTTGGCTGACCCGTAACTTATTAGAATTGCAGTCTCGAGTTCACATAGGGGCGATATCACAATCAGCTCTTCTCAGATTTATCAAGAATAGTCCAAAAATCGATCTTTTATCAGCAGAATGGCTTTTCTTAGCGTTTTGAGGTGGAATCATTTACGATGGTGAAAATTTTTCAAATAATCTGAAATTTTTAACATTTTATATAAAAAACGTGCATATGTTGTCAGAATTTTTAAAAGTTTCCCATTTCAAGGTTTCTGTCTATGGACTTAAAAATAAATTTATATGCTTTATGGAGAGAGTTAATCACAGGGTATCCACAAAGATTTCATGATTCCTGCAAAGATTTCTTCAGAAAGAATCAATTATTGAAGCAAATTTATGTCATTTTTCGCGGAAATTCTCAAAAGTTATGCGGATTGCATTGTATTCTTTAGTAATTTTTTATTTGAATCCAAACAAAAGAAGTGAGAAAAGGGCTGCATTCGATGTATAGCATGAAATTTGTTCATGTAAATCCACTATTTTCTATTACAGATGACCGAAGGTAATATTACAGAACAAAATAGAGACGAAGTCAATTTTTACTTATTATCGGATGTCGAACTAAGCGTTGAAACCATATGTGCAATTCTCGGTAAGTATCTTTTTTGCTTGATTTTTGGTACCTAGTGTTTATATTTCTTATTGCGATTATAAATGAAGTTGATCATCACAGTCTTTTTTGGGTAACAGTATGGTGTTTCAAAATGTTGTTTTACCGATAGTAAGATCATAGCTTATGAATAATTATGGATCAATTCAGTGTGATATGACCAAATCAATCGAGGACTATCTTTCCATAAAGTAGCGCCGCGCTACCTTATAATATACTTGGCCACCCTTTTCTCTTATATGTTTATCACAGCGAGTGCGAACTTTGTGTCCCCCCTCACAGAAACAACGGCACACACCTGGGAGGTGCGTTTTTTTTTAATCGATGGATAATTAAAAAATTCGATGCCTGTCTTTTTTTTGTTTACACTGACTACCGAGTTAGCAATGAGTGTGTAAAGTGTAAACCAAAAAATCAAATAATTTGCGGAGGGCCAATTTTTTTCAAAATGTTGCCCCCGAGCTGCAGATTATGAATCTGACCTTAAAATTTCCTTACACTCAATGGTTGTTGCACAAAAATGTAAAGTATACGGGTTTTTTACTCTTGCTTGTTTTCACCTTATCTAGCTCAATTTTGGTTTCTGTGCAGTCCAATCGGTTTTATGATAAAGAGGGTTACAAAATCTCGAGGAACAATTTTTTTTCTATTTCAACGCAATATTGTGTAAATTAGACGGTTTTTTACTGTTTTCATGTGCAGATGAAGCATATCTAACTCAGTTTTACATTTTATGCAGTCTTGGTTTCAATAGGTAGACACTTATAAAATCTAGGGGTGCGTTTTTTATTTTCCTCGAAAAATAATATTTTCAAATTTACAGGTGGTTTATTGTAAAGAGTCTGGGACAAAAAAATATTTTTTTCCTTCTATATTCTCCACTTAGTAGACAAAACATGTAATTATCTTTAAAATGTGCCTCGTCCTAAGCGCTACACTTCAAAATTTATTTTCTTTCGTTAAAAACAATATTGCGTTATTAGTGCAGGTGTAAACTTTAAACTGAAAAATTTTTTTCGCCCAAAGCGTCGTGGATGATGAATTTAAAAAAAAAATGTCCTCCGTAAGGTCAGAATAAAGAATCTGACCTCTGAATTTTTCTACAGCTATTGTTTGTTGAGGTATGAAGAGGTGAACTTTGAATCATACATCTATTTTTTAATTCCGATAGATAACTCCGTATTGCATATTGTTTGATCAGATTTTTCTTATTTCAGAGGTTTTTGACTCGTCTTTAATAAATAACTAGCAAAATGGGGCGCTTCGCTGCCCCATCTGCTAGAGTGTTTGTAAACAAACAATATCTTAACCAGTAATTGGTATAAAAAATCGAATGACTCTGCAATGGATCGGCGAGCGGTTTCTGCAGTCCAGAGGGTACATAAAAATATGACTCATTACAAGTAGATGTTCGCTTTTCCAATTTGTACTGGTACGTTAGAACACACTGTTATACATTTTGGTTTTTTCATTAACGTGCCACTGCCACAGAATCGTTTTGTCTTTTCGTAAATTCTAATTATTATTATCCGCCACCCGCTGTTTTATCATAATATTTTTAGCGGGTGCGGGTGCGGGTAGAAAAATTTCGGAATAGCAGGTGCGGGTACCAAAAAAGAAGCGGGTAATAGCGGGTGCGGGTGCGGGTATCCGCTGCATCCCTAGTGTCTACCATGGACAGTGGACACACATAAATGCGAGATATGAGGTAATTTTTGGATTCAAATGCTGAAGCAAAGTACACAAACTTGCATAC
Organism: Mermis nigrescens; assembly: GCA_036768485.1. Lineage (NCBI taxonomy): Eukaryota > Metazoa > Nematoda > Enoplea > Mermithida > Mermithidae > Mermis > Mermis nigrescens. The sequence goes on from JAVLUZ010000434.1 coordinate 87,095, forward strand.
ATTTAATAGAGGGAGAAGAGTTGGAGTATCCCCATTTCAATCAAAGTCGGTCGTCCCCCATAATCAGAAAATTATTGACCCTCACCCACACATTCACATAGGGGGTGAGGGGGATATTACCCCCACCTCAGGGTCCGAGACTTGTATCACTGTCGGACGATTTTGAGCTATCGAACATTTTCAGCATGATTTTGGGTACAAATGAAGCGAAGATATTAAACTTTTTTGGCGCTTCGCGCCGACTAATACATTTCTGTTTTGTTTATCTATAAAATACCTAGAATGAATTAAAAATGATCTAAAAAGCCAAAATTTTCGATGAATTCTTATATTTTCATTTTTCAACTCACAAGAGTGACGAAACTAGTCAGAATGGGACAAAAAGAGTAAAAAATGCAGTTTTTCACTTTTAACATGCTAAACAGGAAGTTTTAGCCATCATTCATATTTGACCTAAAAAAAGGCTAGACTCTAAATTAAGTGGTCCTAAATTTTGCGAATTCACCCCTGAACTTTCGACCTTGGGAAACTATGCCCTACCCCGATTAAAATCTTGTTTTGAGCATGAATAGGGCTACCTATTCGTCACAAAAATTTTGGATTCGCCTTAGCTGCTAATACTCGACTTTGATTTTATTTTAATACAATTAAGCATCAACGCAAGCCGTTCAATTTACTAATCCGATTCTACCAGACGCGTAGCCAGGATTTCGGTTCGGCGGACATAAACAACAATTTTTTAAGACTACTTTTGCATTGAATGCCAGTAACGTTATGCATAGTAAAACTGAGTTTTTCGACCTGTAATAGTGTAGCCTAGCTAATTTATGGGTTTCTGACGATCAAAAATACAAAAAATGTTACACGGCGCGAAGTGCCAAAAATTTTTGGAATTTCAACCATTTTCATGTAGAATGTACGGCCTTTCTATTGACAAACAGTTCAGAAATCATAAGTGGCGCAAAGTGCCCAGAAATTCAGTCCTTCTTTACCGCCCTTAACATTTTGTTGCTAAATAATTTTGACAGTTCAAGCTTCTAACAAGAAAACTGCGAATTACTTACTTTGTCTGAAGATATTTTGAGTGATTCAGGCTTTTAAACGCAATGCTGGAGCTTTACAAAAAGAAAGAACAGTAACTGGCGGCGCTATGCGCCAGAAAATTTTGACGTTTTGCACACTAAACTCAATTTATACCGCTTAAATCATACGGAACAGGAAAATTAATGCCGGCGCGAAATGCTGGGAATTTTCAGAAATTCCAAACCCTTTTACCTGGCTTCTTCTCATATTTCTTAAAAATTTCGGGGGAGATGTGCCCCCAATTCCCCCATGGCTACGCCTGTAAATTCTACTTGTAATTATTTAGGTATTTTTGGGGGCATAAGTAAAAGGTGGCGCTGGCGCTGGCCCTGGCGCACATGGGTAAAAGGTGGCGCTGGCGCTGGCCCTGGCCCTCGCCAACTGGGTTAAAGGTATTTTGGAAATACAATCCTAAAACATTCAAGATCATTTGATTTTTAAAAAGGGGAGGAATGTAACGATCATGCGTGGGCAGCAACAAAATTCTGGGGGATGCCAGATCTTTCAAAAGTCAAAGGGCCTTTAAAATGGTGGTAATATGGCGAAAAAACACCATTTTTCAACGTTTCTGATTGAGCATTATCCATTGGCATCAAAAAATTGCGAGAAAAAAAAACAAAAAATTCAAAAATTGAATTCTGGGGGATTATTTTGATTTCTGGGAGGGTATTTTGGTTTCTCGGGGGTGCGCATACTCATACCTCCCAAGCCCAGGTGTGGTAAGGATTCTTACGATTTCTGGTATTTTCGTTGAAATCGAAAGTTATAGTGAACCGCGTATTTTCTGCATTTTAAAAGTTAATTTTGCTCAAAAAATCACTCAAATAATTTTAAAATTTTCAGTTCAATATGTTAGTATAGTCTGTCCAACATTTAAGATGCCTTCTACCTTCATTTGAATAATAAATAACTATAATTAAGTACAACCCATAGGAGTTTTTGAAGAATATGGTGTGAACCGATTCTGCGCCATTCTGGCAGAACTGCCATACAATTGCGCAAAAACGATACTTTGTGTCACTAAAAGACGCGGAAAAAATAATAAACCAAATCCGTACAAAACTTACAGAGTTACGGTACTTCAAACATCATACTTCGACATTCACCATTTTGAGCCACTTTAAGGAATTTTAGAAGTTTATCAAAGGTTTACGATTTTTACTAATTAATATTTTCCTGCCATTTTCAAGGTTGCAGATTACAAAATTTAAGTTATACTGCGTGGAAACCAAGATTGAAGAAAATTTTTTTTGTAATTTTTTGCCCAAATTTTCGAGAAATTTTTTTAATCTCACTATTTTTAGCATTGTTTACATCCAGTTAAAGATTTCTACTTAAATACGATTCAAACAGCATTTTCGGATTATCTTAAAGTTCCAACCATTTGAAGATTCAAACAGTGAAATGCAGAATAACATGTACCCAACTTAGGTCGACCTAAGCATCTATACATCGACCTGAGCATCTATACATTGACCTAAGCATCTATACGTTGACCTAAGCATCTATACCTCGACCTAAGCGGGAGCGACCTCGACCTAAGCAGCCGAAAACACCTCAGATAAACTAAGCCTAAGCCTAAGCGTCATTTAAGCAGAAACTTGAATTTTCACATTATCTAGACAGAAAGAACATGCAAAAACTTGTTTTTTCAAATTTAAAAATTTCAAACAAAAATTTTTTTCCGTCAAATAAAAGTTATTTATCGTAATCAGCGACCTTGAAAATGTCAGATACATATGTTTTCAGCCCAAATTCGGAACATTTTTGGTAAACTGTAAAATACCTCACTTTAATGTAGCTAATCCTGAGTAACTCTATCTTCACCAATATTGGTCCGTTTTTCATGAAATTTTTTTCCGCACTTTCTTTATGCATGTCCTCCTCATTTCAATAAATATTGTTCCTTTCCACGTACATCTGCAAGTTTTCCGTTCACACCATATAGTAAAGTTTAGCCAACCCGTATTTTGATGTTTCAGACAAGCTAAATAAAACATCTTTGCTAGCTTTGCTGACATCAGCTAGGGCAAATGGCTGGCGCTACCTTTAACCCACTTGGCTGTGGCCAAAGCCAAGCCGAGCGCCAGCAATACAATACAAATACAATATTTTCGTCGCACAAAAAAGAACACAATAAGAAAAGAAACATTAATATACAATGAAATACAATTATAAATAAACATTCGACATGAATCATCATACAAAATCACATATTCTAAAAGCAAGAAATTATTAATTAAAGTACATTTATACGAGATTAGTGCAAAAGACGAAGGTAGGCGCGCAGGCTAAATAAATTATGCACTTAGAACACGCCCCCTAGCAAATACCCCGTTAGATCAACTTTTTCAACTTTTCACGGAGGGAAGCAACACTAGGAGATCTTACAACAGCTTCAGGGAGAGAATTCCATACGTGAATCCACCTATTGGATAAATCATACCCACGAACATCAAGCAGAAAAGGGGCAAATAATTTGCAGTCAACTGCAGGTAATATAACACACAATGTAAAATTATATGCAGTCAAAAACCAGCGGCCTAGACTGCAGGCAATATAGCACACAACGTAAAATTATATGAGTCAAAACCAGCAGCCCCTGGGCTGCAGGTAATATAATTTACACAATGTGATATTATATGCAGTCAAGTTGCATGCTTGTTGTTATGGGAAGCTGGCACTTTGCTCCCATTTCAACCTGTAGTAGATGGTTTAAAGGCACTTTTATTTGAGATGGTCTGGCAGATTTGCTTCCTCACTAGGGAATATTTTTGGCGCTGCATGGGTAGCATACTCAATAGCTGCCCAGTCGCCCATTAGCGCATGCTGATGGGCCAGCAAAGCTCTGGGGCATACATACATCCACACATATTTGATCAATCCGAGATAAATCTATAACTACTTACATACACAGACTAGCACTATCACAGCCCAGTAATCTTATGATGTCAGTTGTATACCGTGTCTCCCTAGGGAGCAAAGCTATAACATCGCCTATGTTATAGCAGCAGGCAGAGAACTCAAGTCTGCTCCCTGGCTTTTCTCAGGGAGCAATGCTGCAGCATAGGTCGTGTTGTAGCATAGGGGGCTTGCCCCGACCTGCCGATGGGCGCACACAAGCCCAGGGCCAGGAGGAGCAAATTCCAGGGGTGGGAATTTCCTGGGGAAAAATTGAAGGCTTCTCAATTCAAGAACCAGCAGCCGGATC
>JAVLUZ010000434.1:91488-110418 GCA_036768485.1 Mermis nigrescens
TATTTTACGCTCTAAATAAATTAGTTTTGCATTTACGGATCCTTGGGGTCTGCTTCACGAAACTAAAAACTTTGCTTATACGATTTTCTGCGTCAGAATTCATGATTTATTAAAGCCAATGTAAATTAAAATACCTTGGTGTGTTTCAATTGCACCTTTTAGTGAACAAAATCTTTTGTCCAGAAAATAGTTCCATTTTACTGTAAAAAGCCCCTTGCGAAACATATGACAATGTGAGACTCAGTTAGAGAAACATTGTACATGCCTTTTTTCTCTCAAATGGACATTCTGCATGCTTGAATTTGTGTTTATCCCATATAATTATATGTTCATTTGAACTACAAAAACTGGCGTGGGGTAAACACCCTCCAACATCGCCTAAATTACTCATCAAAGTTATTCCATCCTGTCTTGCTATATGCCCAAATTCACAAATGCATTTTCGACAGTCTTACAAAATGATTTACAACACCAAGAAAATGAAACTTGCAATATATTTTGCGTAGACCAAATTTCTGAATGCATTTTTGTAAGATTTTGGTCCTGAAAAATTTTGTCTGACGCCATTTTTTGACAATTTTGTGGTGTTACAATTTTGAAGCTTGTCATGTCTCCTATTCCTTTTCCCCGAGAAAACTTGTATAAGTACATACTGTTTGCTCCTTTACACTGCATTATAAGCATACATATTAATGGGTCTAATACGAGGAATGAAAATAGCAGCACTAATTACTATGGGGTATTGTCCGAAGACAGCAATCTACATGTAATGTTTCGCGGTATCTCAATGGGGTGACCGCCCCTATGTTTTTGACAAATTTGGAAATTTTCTGCATTATTTTGAGCTAACAATGCTAGAGATGTTAAAGCAAAATGATTGTCAATCCGTTTGTTTGCTCAATAACAATGGAAAAGAATGTTTATTAAATGCATGAAATGTTTTATTACCAAATTTCAAGGTCGTCGGAGCTGGCAAGAGCGGGCAACGGCGCTCCGGGGTCGGTAAATTTGTGTGACGCCTTCGGGCGCAGTGTACCTGGCGCCGGAATGCGTAAGGCACCTAGTTTAGGTGACAATGGAATCTGCAGTGCCGTCATTGGCAATTTTGCGGATTCAAATGACAAAAGCGTTGTCAAATTGCTCGGCATCATCGGCTCGATTTTTGGAAGTCTGGTGGCGCGGCTTGTTGTAAATCCATAGCCTTGAGTTGAGGCGGCTCGTCTTGCACTTGCTCTCAAATATGATTTTGCAAATCTCCCCATCCGACTCCAAATTGTTGGAAAATTCCAACGTGAGGATGTAATCCTGAGCTGAGCCCTGAATTTTCATCGGCTGGGGGCGTATTTGGATGCGATCCAAGTATTGTATCGGTTTTGGAGGATTGCATATTTATCTGTGAATCAAGCAAGACTCATTTTGTTGTATGATAATTTGCTGATCATCCATATCATGCTGTATGTTATTCATATGTGTGCGCTGAAAATTTTGCACATTTCTGGGATTCCTGGAAAACATGGGATTCTGTATCTGAGTTTGGGGAACGTTACTGGTTTGCTGTGGACATGCCCAAGATAAGTGACCCGTTTGGTTGAACTTATAGCAAAAAATTGCTGGTGGTCTCTGCCAGCACAAGTCTGATTTGTGGCCTGTTTGTGAACAATATCTGCATCAGGTACAATTTGTGATGTTGTGATTTGTACGCTCACAAATTCGACAATACATGTTTTGATACTGTGCACTTCTCAGTGATTGTCTAGGTATTAGAAAATTTCGAAAATTCAGATCCCGACGCCTTTTCTGGTCGTCCAAAGGTTTCTGCACTCGATTCAAAGTTATAGAAGTAAGCAGTTCTAATTGACATGCTAGTTTATCTAAGGCGCTATCTGTGTGTTCTCTAGTATTAGCGTATATAGGCTCTGTTCGCCTGGTGGACTGCAAAAATTCGTCACGTAAAATTTGTGACTCTACATAATTTGCAGCTTGCAAAATGTCATTCAAGGTTGCAAATTCGCAAAAATTTATAGCTTCATGAACATCACTCAAAATGCCTTGGAGAAAAATTGTTTTAATAATCGTATCTCTATCATTTTGTTGAAGATTAGGGTACAAAAATTGTGCCTAATTTTTTCAAATCTGAAGAGAAATTCAGCTACTGTTCAGACCATTTTGTTTACGTTCTATTAACCGTTGCTGCTGTATATCTGCATCTCTGTGGTCTGGAAAAGCATTCTGTAATGCGGTTTTACATAACTGATACGTTAATTGTGCATTTTGTGTATACTTTAATTCATCAATTAAAGTAAGGGCTTAGTCTGGATAAAAATGATTCGAGGGATGCGATTTTCAAATTTCTGATCTATTTCTCTAATATTTTGGAGAGCGATGTATTGCTCAAATTTTGAAATCCAATCCCAAAGGGTTCTCTCCCAAACTTCCGAAAAAAGATTAGGTGGCCGGATTGACATACCAAAATTATTCCGAAAATTGTTAAGGCAAATATTGTCGAGTACAGTGGTAGCAACCTGATTACGTGCGTCCCTAACTTGCTCACCTACTGCTCCCAAAGTGTTATGAATAATTCGCTCGACTTCATCTGCTTCTACCATTATATGCTTTTCATTAATAGTCTTTAAGATTTTTTGTTTTTGATTCTACTACTATGCGTTGAAACTGACGAGAAACAGTCTTGTTTTTCCAAATAAGGGTAGAACGGTTTCTTTATAATTTTTTGCCTATATAAAAAAAAGGCTGAAATTGTATACAATTAAATTATTAGAAGTGCTCCATTATATCAACTGATGCATATGCATGCTTAAACGATAAAACAAATAAGTTATCGTGCGTTAATGCGACATACCAATTTAAAATATGACAAGAGATCAAGTTTCAAAAGTGGCGCTGCCACAATGTCAAATCCCTATTCCCAATTTGACCGTAAAAACTCTCAAGTCAGCCCCGCTATACTATTCTCTAGCTAAATGGTTAGCTCCCTGGACAAGGACTTACAAAATAGTATGAGAATATACAGATTTTATTGGCGTAAAGAACAAACGGGCCATACGGCACAATACTAGGACCACCAAAATCATCAATTAACCTATCCTCAGGCAAGTCTTCTGCTCATGCCCCTTTAGACTTCTTTCTTCCGACTCCGCCTATCTCCGTTTCTTCCTTCTCCGGCCCGCCTTTTATGCTCTTTCATTGGTTGCATTACATTACTAATATTTTGCGCATATTATACATAGTGACCTGATTAACATGCAAAATAAAATGTTTTCCACGACACAAGCAAAACGTTATAAAGCAAAGAAATATCAAACAATGTGTCAATAAAATATATGTGGTTTTAAGCAAATGATCTCTGATTCAAGCTTTTTAATGTGCATTATCATAAAAAAACTCATTTTTGAAACAAATTTGAGACGTTTGCGATAATGCTCTTGCTTTCATTCTTTCCAGAACATAAAAGCATGTGAAGATTTTAAAAATTTCGACTATATCTGGCAATACTTGACAAAAAAAGGAAAGCAAACAAGTGATGGGAAACCGAAATAGGAATCTTTGGCGCAAAAGATGCGTAAATTTGCCCCAAACTTGACAAAAGTAAACACGTCAAAAATTAAACTATATGTCATGATCATCTTTAAGAATTTGCGTGGCTGATAATGATTTTTTTAACAATCTTGAATCATAATTTCGCCTCATTTTTGTCAGAAAACGTCCACACACGGGTGCAATAAAAGGCAAAGAGCATCCAAAACTGAGTTTTTTTCGGACAAAATGAAGTCGAAAGCTATTAAAAATGCTGTAATAGCATTAAAAACATGTTATTTCACAGTTCCAAGCACCCACGCAGTAATTTTCAACTTAAATTCAATTTAGGCCTATTTTAGTCTTATTTTCTCAAAAATGTTCTTTTTATTCTAGAGTGTTACACCCTGAATCCAACATGCACAACTTTACTTTCTGTTTGGACTGGTGACTGTAGCCAGCCCTGCATATTTTTTACAACCATTTCAAGTTTTCTCCAAATTAACTTAAACCAAGCAGTATGGTAGCTCTTTTTCATTTTTTGTATCCCCCGAATTGCCAAAATAGCTGATTTTTCTACCGGCATGTGCAGTGCACTACTTATCAGTCGACATAAAATTTGTAATGTTTACGACCATGGTGAAAATACGGCATCTCGTCAATCTGCCAAATCAAGCACCATTGCCCCGTACAGTGTGAAGATTTTCAGCACTAGGCGGCATATCCGTCTAAATTTCCGATTGGCAAACTAACACATTTGTCGATTTTTGGCGAATTTTTACATATATGTCGTAAAATGAGTCTTGACCTAGTCAGGCTGAATTTTTCACAAATAAATTGACGCCTGGATTTGACCACTTTGCAATGTGCGATTTAGATCGTATAAGTATAAATCTTGAATTTTGACGTGTTTTTAAGATCCTGTACAAAAACTCATGGACTTTAGCCTGATTTTGGTTACAAGCTGTTTCAGAAGGAATTTGGCTTAAAAATTTTGGACAAAATGACATCGAAAGCTATTATATGTAAAATACTATAATAGCATTAAAAACATGTTATTTTCAGTTTCTAGGCACCCATGAAGTAATTTTTCAACTTTAATTCAATTTTGGCCTTTTTTAGTCTTATTTTTCCTCATAAAATGTTCTTTTTATGCCAAAAAAGCTGATTTTTCTCCCGGCTTGTGCACTACTTATACAGTCGACATAAAATTTGTAATGTCTACGACCATACCATGGTGAAAATATGGCATCTTGTCCGATCTGCCAAGTCAAGCACCATTGGGCTGGGTTAGTACTTGGAATGGAGATAGCTGGGAACACCCAGTGTTGTAGGCGTTTTAATTTTTCGCTACAACAGAAGTATATTTTGCCGCCTGTATATTTGAGGTACAGCTCTGGGCATTACCTTGCTCTGTTGTAATAGATCATCAATAATCAGAAGTTGAGGCATATGACTAAATTGTTTTAGGTAATTAAAATCAGGAAGCCCTTCTATGAATAAAACATCATTTAATTTTTTATGAAAGGCTGGTTTTCCATTAAGCACCACCAAATCTTTTTGATTTTAGTATCATTCAGGCATGCTCTATTCTCAATTAATCGCTTGACAAATGTTGTTTTGCTTTGTTGGTCCTGAAACAAGGCTGGTGAAAGGATGTTGGAATATCATGGTCTTAGGTATAAATATAAATTATCAAAAAGTATTTATAGAAAAATGGTAACTACAAAATATTTTACTGACTACAGCACTACCCAATACGCTGAACCTCGAAGAAATCTACCAGAAATTACCGAAGACTGCACAATACAATTATTTGAGATTTCCAGGAATTGTATTTTGACTACCTCAGGCAACATTAGTGATTTTCGAATCGGATAAAATTGTATGTGTTGGGAGCTAAAACAGTGAAAGATGGTGAAAGTGCTATACAAGCAGCTGTAGATGCATTAAATGCTAGAAGTGATGATTTAAAGGTGAAACCCTATATGTTTGCAGGTTTAGCAAATTTAGGGAGTTCCGCATTAATCTTTGCACATTTTATGAACTGGTGAAAATGCATGTATGAAGTAGAACTGTTTCCTGGCTTAATATACAAATTCAAAAACATAACATTTTTGCTGTTCACCTGCGGAAGGAGCCAGTCACTTACAGGTGCAAAACAGGAGCATGAGTTGCACAGAGCATATGAAATATTTCAACAATGCTTGAGAAATGCAGATTAGATACATAATATTTCAAACTTTACAAATAATTTTCAAATTTTACAAAAAAATGTTCCAAACTTTACAAAAAATATTCCAAACTTTGCAAAAGTTCTATGCTTAAGCATGTAAAATTAATTCCAAATTTACAAAAAAAATTTCCAAACTTTACAAAAAATATTCCAAACTTTACAAAAAATATTCCAAATTTTACAAAAATTTTCTGAGCTTTACAAAAAATATTCCAAACTTTGCAAATTTTAAATCAATACTGATGACATGGATGAAGTTATGTTTTCATTATTGAATTTTGTGTGAGTTTGTAAAGTAAAACCTATAGCTTTGGGCTTAAAATTTCCACAAGTTGGAGAGCAGGCAAAGATCGCCCTTTTTCAGGTAGTTTCTGATAAACTTTGAGAAGCTCAAAATTGCATGATAATTAAAATTGAGCAATGTTTGCCTATACCGATTGCTTATTTTTGGGCAAAAATAACCCCTAGTGGCATCATTAGACAAGTACCGGTAAAAAAATTAAGCATTGTGAAGACAGTGTAAAAAAGTCAGCATACAGTAGGTTGTACACTAAAATGTTGTACATAGCATACCTAAGTAAACCTAACGTACTTTGAAAATTTGAGCCAAATCTGCCCTCTAGTTCTTGAAATATAGTGCTATATGAGGAAGTGTAAAGTAAACTGGTGTACTGTAGGCTGCGCTGAAATTCCATATATAGCATGCCTTGCCTATATACATCATACCCTAACAATTTGAACAAAATCACAGCATTGGTTCTTTAAATATGATGCTATGTGAGGAAGTGTAACCTAAAATCCGCATTCTGTAGATCACATGCTGATAACAATAAGATGATACATGCAACATAAACCCACCCAACTATGAAAATTTTAACCCAATCCACCCTCTATTTCTAAGGTTATAGTACTATTTGAGCAAGTGTAAAGTGAATTGGTATACTGTAGGCTGCGCTAAAATTCTATGCATAGCATGCCTCACCTCTATACATCATATCCTGAAAATCTGAACCAAATCCAAGCATTGGTTCTAGAAATATGGTGCTATATGAGGGAGCGTAAACTAAATTGGCATACTGTAGATTACATGCTGATAACAATATTATAACACATGCAACATAAACCCACCCAACTATAAAAAATTTTAATCCAATCCGCCCTCTATTTCTAAAGATATATCACTATTTGAGCAAGTGAAAAGTAATTTGGTATACTGTAGGCTGCACACTAAAATTCTATGCATTGCATGCCTCGCCTATATACATCATATCCTGAAAATCTGAACAAAATCCAGCCATTGGTTCTTGATTTACGTTCCTGTATGAGGAAGTGTAAACAAAAATCGGCATACTGTAGATTACGTTGATAACAATAAGATAATACATGCAACATAAACTCACCCTACTATGATAATTTCAGCCCAATCCGCCCTCTATTTCTAAAGTTTATAGTACACCAAATGAGAGAGTGTAAGTAAACTGGTATACTGTAGGCTGCGCACTGAAATTCTGTGCATTGCATGACTCGCCTATATACATCATGTTATGAAAATTTGAACAAAATCCGGCCATTGGTTCTTGAATTATGCAAAAGTGTAAACTAATGCTGGTATACTGTAGGCTGCGCGCTAAAATTTCTAAACAGCATACCTAACATGTACTCAACAGACTCTGAAATTTTAGTCCGATCGGGCTGCTGGTTCTTGAATTATAGCTCTCTCAATTTTTCCCCCAGGGAAATTCCCCCCCCCCCCTGGAAATTTGCCCCTCCCCTGGCCCTGGGCTTGCGTGCGCCCCCTCCCAGGTCAGGGCCGAGCCCCTATGTTACAACACAACCTATGCTGCAGCATTGCTCCTGAGAAAAGCCGGGGAGCAGATTCTGAGTCCCTCCGCCTATGCTATAACATAGGCAATGTTATAGCTTTGCCCCTAGGGAGACACCGTATACAATACAACTGACATCATAAGATTAATTGGTTGTGATAGTGCTAGTCTGTGTATGTATGTACTTATAGATTTATTCCGGATTGATCAAATATGTGTTTATGTATGTATGCCCCAGAGCTTAAGCTGGCCCATCAGCATACGCTAATGGGCGACTGGGCAACTATTGGGTGTGCTACCCATGCAGCGCCAAAAAATATTCCCTAGTGAGGAAGCAAATCTGCCAGACCATCTCAAATAAAAGTGCCTTCTAAAACCATCTGCTACAGGTTGAAATGCGAGCAAAGCGCCAGCTTCCCATAACAACAAGCATGCAACTTGACTGCATATAATATCACATTGTGTGCTATATTACCTGCAGTCTAGGCCGTTGGTTTTTGACTGCATATAATTTTACATTGTGTGCTATATTGCCTGCAGTCTAGGCCGCTGGTTTTTGACTGCATATAATTTTATTGTGTCCTATATTGCCTGCAGTCTAGGCCGCTGGTTTTTGACTGCATATAATTTTTTACATTGTGTGTTATATTACCTGCAGTTGACTGCAAATAATTACTGCCCAGAAAAGGAGTGCATTCACATTTCATTGAATTTTGAGCACGCGTGCTGTTTTCACAAAAAAGTAAAAAAGTCGGCTTGCTGCAAAACGCATCTACCACTCAATATCTGATACATCATACACACATCACTACGCAATCTGCAAATCTCCAGGCTATCCAATTCTAAGGAACTGAGTCTTTCAGCATAAGAAAGTCCCCGAAATCCAATAAGTTTACGTGTAAACTTCCTTTGAACATTTTCGATCATTGAAACATATGAGTCAATGATCGAAAATTTACCTTACCCAGTTGACGAGGGCCAGGGCCAGCGCCAGCGCCACCTTTACCCAGTTGGCGAGGGCCAGCGCCAGCGCCACCTTTACCCAGTTGGCGAGGGCTAGGGCCAGCGCCAGCGCCACCTTTACCCAGGTGGCAAAGGCCAGGGCCAGCGCCAACGCCACCTTTTATCCAATTGGCGAGGGCTAGGGCCAGCGCCAGCGCCACCTTTACTCAGGTGGCAATGGCCAGGGCCAGCGCCACCTTTTACCCAGTTGGCGAGGGCCAGGGCCATCGCCAGCGCCACCTCTTACCTATGTGCGCCACGGCCAGCGCCAGCGCCACCTTTTACCCAGTTGCCGAGGGCCAGTGCCAGCGCCACCTTTACCCACTTGGCCATGGCCAAGGCCAGCGCCAAGCGCCATTACCAGCGCCACCTTTTACCCATGTGCGCCAGGGCCAGCGCCAGCGCCAGCGCCGCCTTTACCCACGCCCTATTTTTGGTGCACACTGCACTAATTATTCTTGATCCAGCACAGTAATTTTCTTAACTTTAATTGTGCGAAAGTCTAGACCTGATGTACTCCTATCACAATAAAAGATACATAAATATGTATGGTAAACAACAAAAAAGAATAATAGGACGTTATTTTTATGTCAAAAAAAAATAAAAAAGAATTGAAAAAATGTAAGAAGAAAAAGGATTCAGTGGTAGAAGCAATGCCAAAAATAAGGTGAGAAAATAGCATGAATGCATATGTGCTATAAAAAATTTAGTTTGAACTGCTTTTATTTATATGTAGTCTGTTTCACACAAGTGCAGTCATAAATTTTAAAACTATCTTCGACAACAAGCTGGCAGATTGCGATTATAGCATTGATCTAAAATATAAATATCGTAAGCCTCGGCTTACTGTCGATGAAAATTCTCAGAATTTATGCACGAAGTTATGTGAAACAAAGAATATGTACGTAGTTGACAATTGCATTGATTCGACAATCGTCCCCACATGTGAGTGTGGTGGAGGGGTCTGGGGGCATACACCCCCGCAAAACTTGAAAAACCCCTGCAGATTACTGTAGAGCCCCTCAATCTTTTTTACGTGCCATTTTTGGCAATTTTAGGTAATGCTTCGTGATTTCAACCCACAAACACTTTCTTGCTACCCTTGTATCATTGACACTCGTGCTTAAGATAATAACTTTTTGCTGTATATGCTAAAATTTCAATCAACACTGCTATAGATGTGCAAACAGTAGGCACACTTACAATGTAAGCAATCAATTTTTATAGGCTATGCTTCAGTAAACTGAAGAATGAGAGCAAATCATCGTCCACATACACAGCTTTTTACACAAGTGTTTATGTTTTTACATTTATTTATATATCCAAAGTTACTGTGCTTTACCATTAGTTGTGGTTTTTTTAGGCAGTTTTGCGTTTAAAATTGGTGGTTTTTTAAACAGTAGTACTTGGCTACCCTGCACCTGACCCGACCTGAAAATCTGATTCGTGGGCGCCGTTTTTCCTAGCGATTTGGTTCACACTGTGAACCATACCAAAAAATTTTGTTTTCAAATTTCAAATTTTGGTTCATATTTTTGGGGGTGTAGCTGGTTCACATATGCAAGCCACATTATCAGTACGTATAAAACAAGTAGTAGAAGAAGAAGAAGAAAGAAATTTTATTACTATTATACCAACTGATAAAATGCAAGATGACAAGATACTTAATACGCGATTACGAATTAGTAACGGGCAGTGATCGTACGGGGTCAGATTTTCACCCCCGATCGGGGTCGGGGTCGGAGGATGAAAAACCCCGGTTTTCGGGGTCGGGGTCGGGGTTGAAGATATACAATTAACATTGCATGATTACATACCAATTTGAAAAGGATAAAAACGATACCTTCTTGTTTGAATGAATGAATGAATGAATGAAATAATTTATTACTGAAACGCGACAATTACGAAAGATGTAAAAGAGTAATAAAACGTACGGTCAAAAGAATAAAAGCGTACAGCAAAAGGCGACGAGCGAGTCATGAAAATGACGATTTAAGCCCGCCCTATAATAAATTTGGATAAGTCGACATCAATTAATCTAGATTTGAATATATTCAAGTTAGGGAAGAGACTACAAAATCAGGTAGGTGATTCCAAACAGAGATATACTTATAGAAAAAGTCAAATTTTTGTAAATTAGAACGGACAAGAGGAACAACTAGCTTGAAACGATTTGTGCAGCGAGTAGTATTTTGATTAAGCACAAAAAAATCTGTCATGCAAAGACAAGATTTTTGACTAATAATTTGATACATCATACATAAGCAAATATGAAGGCGACGTAATTCTAATCGACACAAAGTTAAGTTGATTAAGGCGTTCGTCGTAAGAAAGAGAGCTATGATACAAATACAATACAAATACAAATATTTTATTTTCGTCGCTACAAAAAAAGAACACAATAAGAAAAGAAACATTAATATGCAATGAAATACAATTATAAATAAACATTCGACATGAATCATCATACAAAATCACATATTCTAAAAGCAAGAAATTATTAATTAAAGTACATTTATACGAGATTAGTGCAAAAGACGAAGGTAGGCGCGCAGGCTAAATAAATTATGCACTTAGAACACGCCCCCTAGCAAATACCCCGTTAGATCAACTTTTTTCAACTTTTCACGGAGGGAAGCAACACTAGGAGATCTTACAACAGCTTCAGGGAGAGAATTCCATACGTGAATCCACCTATTGGATAAATCATACCCACGAACATCAAGCCGAAAAGGAGTGCATTCACATTTCATTGAATTTTGAGCACGCGTGTTGTTTTCACAAAGTAAAAAAGTCGGCTTGCTGCAAAACGCATCTACCACTCAATATCTGATACATCATACACAGATCACTACGCAATCTGCGAATCTCCAGGCTATCCAATTCTAAGGAACTGAGTCTTTCAGCATAAGAAAGTCCCGAAATCCAATAATTTTACGTGTAAATTTCCTTTGAACATTTTCGATCATTGAAACATGGGTCTTACGGTATGGATTCCAAACAGTGCTACAATACTCAAGAAGCGGTCTGACGTAAACAGTAAAAGCCCTAGACATATTTAGTTTATTTTTAGAAGCAAATGATTTCGATATTAGCATAGCCCTAGCATAAGCTCTACGCGTTATATCATTATAGTGGAAATTAAAATCAAGTTTACTTGATACGTAAACACCCAAATCCTTTACAGAATTTACACTCTGTTCTACAGTCAGGTCAGAAATTCTATAAGAATGCTTGGGATTTCCAAAACCTAGATATAACAGCGTAGCATTTTTCAGTAGCAATTTTTAACTGCCAATCCTTGGACCAGACTACGAGTTTAGCGTATTTTTAGCGTATTTAGTAAAACTATGTATTTAGTAAATTTACGCTGAAGAGGCTCCAGCCTGTTGATATCACTAATATAAGAGGGGTTCCATAAAGCACAGGAATATTCAAGGATCCGGTCTGACGTAAACAATGAAGGCCTTTACGAGATTATTTTTATCATGCGAAAAAGAAGGATTTTCTAATTAAGATAGATCTCAAGAAAGCTTTCTTGATAATACTGTTGTAATGTTCCTTAAATTTCAGTAGAGCATACTAATAAAGCTGGTTATGTTCAACATTTTATTTTCATTCCAAGTATGGTTTTAGCATTACTTTCAATTTTAATCACTAATCACTCTCGCTTTTTCGTATTCTTCCACAGTTTTTTCATAACGGTTTTCTATGGCGCACTGATTGTAGAGGAGCCATTGGCGCGAAAGCGCCAAAAATTTTCGAAATTTTCACCGTTTTCATGTAGAATTTATGCCTTTTTATTGACAAACAGTTCGGAAATCATAAGTGGCGCAAAGCATCAAAGAAATTCAGTCATATTTTACCACCCTAAGACAATAATCGGCGGTGCTAAGCGCAGGAAAATTTTGACGTTTTACTCTTTAAACTCAATTTATACCGCTTAAATCATACAGAACAGATAAAGTAATTGCAGCGCAAAAGCGCCGAAAATTTAATAAAAATTCCTAATCCTTTTACCTTTTCTGTCCTCTAAAAATCTCTTTCAACATGTAGAACGAGATTGTACGGCTGGGAGTCTGGGGTGGCGCGCTCAAGCGCCACAAGCGAGGTCCAGAGCAGAACCCCCGAAAATTTTGTAAAAGCACTCTAAGTTTTAATTAGTAAAGTTAAAATTTTCGCAAATGGGCAATATCTCGGTTCTGATATTAAAGATCCAAAAAACTTCAAAATTGATGAATACCTACACTTTGCACAAAACTTCTGAGCTGAAATGCGTTTTTCGACCTCTGCTAAGTATGTAGCGCAGCAACGGGTCGCATAACCAATAAGTCATTGAAAAGATGTATCAATGAGAATTTTCGTTCTTACCATTTTGAGGCCCATTTGTGGCCTTCTTATTAACTAGTTCAGAAAACAGAAAATGTGCAAAAACAATAGAAAATTTGGCCTTTCCTTTCAATTAAATTAGAATTATGTGTGCTTGTAAAGAAAGATAAACAAAGCAGAGAATAGATAAATTGGTACGCAAACATTTTCGCACTTTTACGATTATCTTCAACAAACATGTGCAGTTTCATTGAATGAACTAATAGTGCATTAAATCACTAAAGTGTTGCGAAGTGCTGGATTATTTTAACAGATTCAAGCTTTTAAATTCATTGAATTTGTATAACAATGAATAATAATGACTCGGCGCGAAAGCGCCAGGAAAATTTTGACGTTTGTGCCTTTTCAAACTCAATGTTCTGGACACATTGCGCCAAAAAAATCAACATAATTTCTGAAAAATTCTGGGGGGCATGTGCCTCCATTCCCCCGGCTACGCCTGTCATTCCGCAGTAATTTCGCGCACTTCATAATGGAAAATATGCGAACATGTATGTACGTCTTAACAACATGGCGACCAGGCGTACTTTTAATGAAATATCGCGAGTGTGAGTTTAACATATTAATTTTGCTGGTGAATGAATCGTCTCTTGTTCCGAATTTATTTGCTATTTATACAATTCTTCTATGTACCAACAAATAAAATGCTATATTTCACCCCCGAAAAAAGGTTCAGCCCCGACTCGAAAACTGCGTGCCCCCAGTCGGGGTCGGGGGTCAGGCTTTAGGCCGGGGTTTTTTGGGGTCGGGGTCGGGGTCCCCGTATGATCACTGGTAATGGGACATGCGAGTCAATGGAATGACAAGTTTTACGCGCGCCGTGCTCCACAAGATATCTAGATAAATCACCAAAGTTTGCTAATCTAGATTTAAATATGTTTAGGTTAGGGGAAGGAACAATGAAGTCTGTGCAAATTGTTCCAAACTGCGATGTATTTGTAAAAAGAAATCAAACTTGCTGCGGGTAGGATTATGGGCTAAAGTTAAGAATATGGTACTTTAAGAAAAAGGAGCAAGCAGAATACGAAATGCAAAAATTTTTTGTGCAAAACTGGTAGAACATGATAGAATTGAAGCGCGGGAAGAAAATTTGAGCGAAAATCTGAGCCATACTTGCAATTTGCAGGCAACTGTCGATTTGAGAGCCGGATGGGACGATTAGTCGGCTCGATCCAAGGACTTACACATTTGTTAGAAATAAATAATATGGGCGGAAACTGTGGAAGGAAGCATAGCAATGAAGGAGAAAAAGAAAGGAATTTTTGGCGAATATGTGTACTAGACCGAAATTTAGCAAATGACACACCTTTCAGTAGACTCGACGAGGCGTATTCATTTTTAAAAAGAAAATTGTGCGTCGGTCTGCATCCCAGTCAAGAGTTACAGCCATTTGAAGTGTCAATCTCTATACATCGACCTAAAGCATCCACGTGAGCGCAATCTATTTTCCTGTGTGTCCAGGACATTTCGCATTTTATTTTATTTTCCTTGCGACTTTTGTTTTACCCTTGTGTTTTTTCTCCGAATAATGTATTAGTATTATTAGTATTAGTATACAAAATGACCTGAGCGGGAGCGGATCCTCAACCTAAGCAGCTTAAACCTTTGATTCATTGCATGGGTGGACCGAAAAATGGCAAACTGCAAATAAGCTATGACAAATGTGCAACCTTGTATTTGGGATATAGACAAACCCTCAAAACATCTATAACCTTTTCTTAGCAAGATCCAGCTGATGCAGAAACTTCTATCAAGGATTGCAGGAGTTTTTGTTGGTAACGACCCTGTCCTCTAGCATTCATTGTGTGAATTTTGCATCCAAAGCCTCCAGAGTCGCTTCTTTGATACCAAAAACTCTCATTTCCAGACATATTGATTTGACGGTGAAAGCATTCAAAGTTCATGTAAGACCGATACTAGAGAGTATATGCACGGTGGTGCGGAATCCTTGCTCTGATAAGACATCAAGTCCAAATCGAAAATGTTCAACGTAAATTTACAAAAGGAAGACTTTGGCGGCATCATCAGCAGGATTTGTCTTATGAGCAGAATGAGATTGAATTCGTTAGAATCTCGACAGACTCGAAAACACAGCGTATCTATCTTTGACCTTACTTCTGCTTTCAGGATAACCAAGGGACAGTCGCTTTCTGTTTCAGGATTGTATCGGAAATCTGCACCTAACGGGCACTAGGTCAAACAACGACATGAAGTCAGTACATCAGAACATCTCATTTGGATTGCAGAAAGAACTGATTTTGCAAACAGCGGATGGCTAGAATTTGGAACACATTGCCACGGTTTATTGTTGACTGACAGAAATTTCAACACAGTTTAGGGTTTGGTTTCAAGTTGAACTAGGTACATGGAGCGCAAGGGGGCGTATGTAAGTGCACTGCCTGTACGCCTTGGCTTTACATTTGCAAACTCAACTCACTCGTTTCGCAGTTATTTTTTGCATTGATATGACCCGTCTTGCTAAAATTGCTCATTAGAAGAATTCTTTGCTTTATTGTATTGGCATCTGTTGTAACATGTCTCGTCCATGTAATTCAGCCAATAAACTATTATTATATTATTATTATTATTATATTAAACACCTTTTCAGATATGTTAAGCCTAAGCCTATACATTAGAAACAAAACTTAGATTTTCCCTATATCTTATCAAGTTGATGATATGAAATCTTTGTAACACAGTAACTCCACATGCCGACCCACTCTAATTTTACTTAAATCAGCTCCAGAATCTCTATCGATTGATGTACTGCTGCAACTTACGTTTTTTTCGATTTTCCGATGTTTTTTCATATAGTCCTCCTTGATAATATGATATCTTAAACGACAGTAAATCCATCAATAATGCCGACCACTCAATTGGTTTTACTGAAATCAGCTCCAGAAACTATCGAATGATGTACTGCTTGCAACGTTTTGTTTGGTACACATATTCGTCAGTTTAGCCAAAAGAAAAAAGGCGCGAAAGCTGTTTGAAATTTTAAAAAAACTTAAACAAATTTTCATTTTTTGCATGTTTTTTTCGATTTTACTGGATAAGATATAGAAATTATGCTTTTGCTTTTAATATACTTAGTCTAAGGCTTAGTATATCTGAAAAGGTGTTTTAAGCTGCTTAGGTCGAGGTCGCTCCCGCTCAGGTCTGTGTATAGATGCTTAGTCGATGTATAGATGCTTAGGTAGATGTATAGATGCTTAGGTCGATGTATAGGTGCTTATATCGACGTAATTGGAGTATCTACATGTGATTCTGCATTCAGCTGTTTGAATCTTCAAATACTTAGGTTGAGTAGATGCTTGATAGGTCAAGAAGAGGCTGATTACCGAAACCCATAGCTTTTGTAATATTGACCATAGATGGGTGAATATTTTTTAGCGCTTTCTTTTAACGTGTTCTAAGTACTCATCGAAAAAATCCGCTCTTCTGAAGTTCATTTCATAGTATCCCAAAAGTACCATATTCTTAACTTACTCCAATATTATGATTAAATACAAAAATCAGCAGCTTTTAAACATGATTTGTGATAAATAATCTGATACATCATACACAGACAAATCTGCAAGCGTCTTAATTCAAGTCTGCACAATTTAAGTTGTATTAAACGATCCTCGTAAGAAAAAAATTATTATAACCAAAAATATATTTAGTGAATCTACGTTGAACAGCTTCCAGTCGATCTATATCACTAATATAAGAGGGGTTCCATACACTGCAACAGTACTCTAATAAAGGTCTAACATAACAACTATAACCTTTAACAAGGTTACATTTATCACGCAAAAAAATGATTTGCATATTAAAATACGGGCGAATTCTAGAATACATCCATGTTCCAGATTTAAAAAAAAACAGCGTTTTTATGCAATTTCAAGCTGGCATCTTCAACATAAAAGTTGAAAAAAACAGACGGAAAAGCCTTGATTGAAAAAACGTTAAAAAATTTATATTTATAACTTTCATTTCCATCTGTTTTTTCAACTTTTATATTAAACAATCCTACTTGAATTTGCACAAAATAGCTATTCTCACCTTAATCAAAATTGTCTTTGGACTCCGTGTGTCTTCACATTAGTGCCAGGGGATGATCTAAGCCTAAGAAAAGATGGTGCAAAAATTGCCCTCGCTTGCTTCGCTTGCTCCGCTCGCTTCGCGTGTCTGCTTCGCTTCGCTTGCTCCGCTCGCTTCGCTTGCTCCGCAATTTTCGCCCCATTTGTCTCAGGCTTAGATCATCCCCTGGCACCAATGTGAAGGCACATAACTAAGCCTAAGCTCAAAAAATAAGTATTAGAAGAGACATAGGGAGAAAATGACGCTAGCACCCTTATTTGTCAAAACATACGTTATCCTTCCCTTTCTAACTAACACTAACAAAAAGATTGATCACCGATGGTTTACATGACTTAATTATTATAATTACTGAAGTGTAAATTCTAACTCACTTTTATCTCTTGATATCTGTGCTGATCCAGACAGTCGTATGCCTTTCAGCAGTCACTAGATAAAATTTCGTATGTCAATAGTATCGAGCGTTTGATAAATGTACCACGTCAAAATGAAATCTGATGGTAAAATTTGTATATCAATAGTTTTGAGCGTTCGACAAGTGTGCCACATCGAAACAAAATCTGGTTTCCGTATCAATAGCCACTGTCAAAACGGCCAATTTCAATGCTCCGCCACACCTATCAGATTTTTAATCCGGCTCCTTCGATACTAATTGACAATCTTATACCAATTGTCAGTGTTTCGCCAAATCTGTCTGATAGTTCTTTAATTTCTGTAAGATTAAGGTACATTCCTAGAATGCAGCAACTGCTCAAAGCATAAGTCTTGATCACAATCCAATATACGAAATGCATATAACACAGCAGCATGGTAGAGCGTAAACAACAGGAATAAGCAATTCTAGTGTCCGGAACAAGGTAAATAACTCATATGATTGGAAAAAATTGCATAGAAAAGCAACGTCGACTTCCACGTGAGCATAAGGTTACTAATTTAAACCCATCCGTAATGAATAATTCTTGTGTTCGAACAAGCGCCTATTACGTAAATCACTCATGATTATAAAAAAAATTTGCATAGAAAAGCTAAGTTGACTTCCACGTGAGCAAAAGATTACTAATTTAACATCCTACAGTACATGAGTGTTGTTCACTTAGATTAACTCCACAGATCACCTGCCTGTCATGTTAAGCACAACTTTTATCGAATCATTAGGAACAGAGTGTTCTATCAAGGTAACAGTAACTGCGCATAAGTTCCATTCTTTTATATTTCAGTCCTGTTAAAAACATCGACCGTTCGCAATATATTCTTATCAGCACATCAAGCTCTACATAAAAACCAATAAACGCATTGTGGATAGTTTCCTATGTACATACTTCATATATGCTACTCTTGTGCCCGTCTGTACAAATAAACCTGTTGTCTTTCCCTTCATCATAGAGTAATCTATCATCGGCTTTGTCGCCGTCGCCTTCGTTAATGTATGTACATACTCTCTATGTACCTATGTACATACCTATGTACCTATGTACATACCTATGTTCACGCAGTCTATTCGATCAATCGTTGTGACGATTTTCGCAATTGCCTTCCCAAACATTGCGTAACCTACATACAAACAAATGTAGGTACCTTGCGTCAGTATACATTAGATAATCAATGTGCCATTTATGGCAATCGCCTTCCCATGCTTTGTGCTTCTATCACTTTACAACTTCACATCATTGAATTTCTCCCCTTCTAAATGCTTTCTGTCGGTGATTTCTTTTGAATATCTTCTTTACTACTTATAATCTTTCCATAAATCCCCATTAATTTAAATTCTATTACTACTATCTATTCTAGAATTGGGCCCTAAAAACACATCTAGAGAAAGCTC
Organism: Mermis nigrescens; assembly: GCA_036768485.1. Taxonomy (NCBI): domain Eukaryota; kingdom Metazoa; phylum Nematoda; class Enoplea; order Mermithida; family Mermithidae; genus Mermis; species Mermis nigrescens. Next base: position 110,375 of record JAVLUZ010000434.1, read on the forward strand.
TTTTTAATTAAAGAATTATAATGTTCCTTAAATTTTAAATTTCG